>CAUYLG010037322.1:0-72301 GCA_963573385.1 Cacajao melanocephalus | reverse complement strand
AGGAAGAGGAAGAGGAAGAGGAAGAGGAAGGAGAAGGAGAAGGAGAAGAAGAACAGGAAGAAGAAGAAGAAGTTTATTAGTAGGTCTTTAGTAATGCGGGGATAAGGTGTAGGCGGAGGGAGTGCATTCTATAGTCTTTGATTCGGTCTCAGATTTTTAGTGAGCCTGTGCCTCTGAACTGTGAACTTCACATGTGCTTTTTCATTCCCCTATTCTCCCCTTGGGTGGGAAAGGATAGGTAGTTTGATTGAGCTGCAGTTGGGCATTTGCCTTCCTCCACATGGAAGACAAGAGCTTGATGAAATCGGGTTTCCCTATTTCTCCAAGTAAGTTAGGCTCTGAGAAAACGCCAGCAGGTTAAGCTATTATCAAATAGTTCCTACTTGTGCAGCCTTTATTACAGAAAACAGAACGCTCTGGAGTATTTAAAAATAGTTCTTTTTTTCCCACTTCCTGCTGGGAAGCATGATGTGATTTTTTCCCCCCAATATCCACTATGAAAAAAAGGACCTGGTACAATTCCTGGAGGTAAAATTTGTGAGTGCGTGAACTCAACCCCCATGACTGTGTTACTATGGAATATTTAACTTTCAAACTTGTTCTTACTGGACCTCTAGCAGTTCATCAATTACAGTTCAGGTTTCTCTACCCTAGCACTGGTTTCCACAGAGGTTTCAGCTAGTGGGTGTCTGCACAGGTAAATTTTATTTTTCTGTTGTTATCTGTCAGTCTCTCCAATCTGGGGGGCAGTGGTTTGCCTCCAAACCACTTGTGTCCCTTGTTGTCTGAAAATAAGAAAAGTTGTTGATTTTTCAGTTTCCTAAGCTTTTTACTTGAGATAGAGTGACAACTTCGAAGATTCTTACATCACAGACCAGAAATCTGAACAAATTATTTTTACCATATTCTTCTAAAATTTTAAGATGACCCTCCAAAATATCTCATGATTACTTTAATTTTCTCAAAGATATTTAAAACTTATACCCACAAACAAAAATCATGAATCTTATGCCTATGGTCTTAGGTAAACTGAAATCCTATTTTCTGATACAACCTATTTACCTAAGCCTGTATTAATTATAAGTTAATATAGATTTCCTGAAGTTCTATAAAGATAAGTTAGGTAGGTTATTTTTCCAAAGAAAAGTGACATTCTTCTCCCCATACACAATCTCCACATTGCAGTGCATCAGATGATCACACTAATAATAAGAAACTGACAAAACTACTGATTAGCTCTCCCTAGTCCATCCTTTTGAGGACTCATGGGAAATAATAGCTCAATAATCACAGACCATTTCCTTTTGCTAAAAACAATCATGATGTTACTGTGTAAAGAGCCTGCCTAATACCACAGGGTATTAGTTATTCCTTGGGAGAAAGTAAGACATTCTAGAATCTGTGTTAAGCATCTGAGATCAACAGGGAATAATTTAAAGCAACTTTTCTTTCCTCAAATAACCTACTTTAAGTTCCTATAAAAAGTTTGGGCTTTGGAAAGACAATAGGAGGGATGGAAATAATCTAGGAGATTTCCAGATATGTAAAGTAAACCTTTGAGCTCAGAGGTATTCCATACTCTATCATTCTTCCTAAAATACAATAAATGAGAATTTCCTTATTTTTATCTCCACACTATAAAGCAAAATTGAAAAAGGTCATCATTGCTCATATTAAAATGTGTCAGGAAAATATCCATATCATTATCTATTTTAAAAGAGTTGGAGCAAATAATATTTTAGAGGGTGTTACTAGTATACATGTAATATTCAGGAAAAATTTATTTAACGGTTATAGAAATTCGGTGCTGATTACCCATGCAGAATCAAAGAAAAAAGAAAAACAAACAAACAAACAATTGGCTTATGTAGGTGAAAATCTGAGTTCAGTTTGACTTCTGGTACAACTCTATCTAGGGAGACAATTAGTGTTACCAAGACTCTACTTTCCATCTCTTGGCAAGGGCCTCTCTATGAGATAGTAATACAGGTGGCCAGAAGCCAAGGATTCCAAAGTTCCTGCTTTTGAAACTCTATCAAAAAGAGACCACATTTCCCCAAAACCTTGACAACAATCTAAAATAAAAAGAAATATTGCAAGAACTTCTCTGATATGTTCATCTTAGGCTCTCAGGACACATCTCATCCACAAACAGATTATTACAGTAAGATATATAGGACACTTTACTTGGCTAAACGTAAGTCTGATGCAGAGGGGTGCCAGTAAAGTTTGACAGCCAGCTTTCTAAGGTTGAGTGGGAGGTAGACTCTGATTTGTGACATTTTAAAATTTCTGTGATGTAAATACTCCCACCATGACCAATTCCAAATTGCTGATATAAAGTAATGAGTGCACAATCAGGAAGAGCTGCACAGTGGCTTAAAATTCCCATCAATTATAGACAAGCGTATAGAAAACTCTGGGTAAACCTAAGTTTAATGCAATATCGTGCTGGTTAAGTTTAAAATCAGTTGTATTGTATTCTTATAAAAAGTTACCTTATTTACCCAAAAAAGTGTAAATTTGCATTCAGTGTTTTCATATTTTCACCACTAGTTTCTTTACTTCGTCTAATTCCATTATCTTGAATAATCTAAATTAATATTAGACGGAAGTAATGAGAGTGGTAATACGATGTTTCTTACATTAGTAAGAATTCTTCTAACATTTCATCATTAAGAGTTATGGTGGTCTTTATTTTAATTAAAACATTTATAAGGGAGTGCTGGGAAGGGAAGTGCGTGGTCCCTTTAAATGATACAGATGCAGGGAACGGAAGTGCCGAGGAGAGGAGGGCGAGCGAGGCCCCTGGCTAGGGCTCCACACCCCCACGGACCTAGGTGAGGACAGGCATTCTGCTTTCCCGCCCAAATGTCGCATTTTCCAAGACCACCCTGGTTCCTCACGCCCCAATTGTGGGCCTATAAAAAACCCAGACCCCAGCAGGCAGATACACAAGTGGCTGGACTTCGTGATGAACACATCACCATCACCGGAAGAAGACACAAGCAGCTGGTCGTAGAGAGGGTCACAGCAGCAGAGGAACATGCCCACAGGCACCCCCACGCCAGCGGGAGGAGGCAGAGTTCGGCCTGAGCAGTCAGAGGACAGCCAGGCCTGCAGGGCAGCCCAGCTCCAGGTGAAAACCATCTCCGTTCTGGCTCCGTCGTGGGCGGACAGCTGCTTCCACTCCATGAAACTTTGCCCTCATTCTCCAAGCCCGTGTGTGACCCGGTTCTGCCGGTGTGCGACGGCAAGCACCTGGGGTACAGCAAGTCCTCTGTCCTCGGACAAGGTAGAGGGCCTAATGGAGCCGGCTAACACAAGCTGCCTGTAGACGCAGACTAAGAACCCGGTAACACACGCCCACTGGGGCTTCAGGAGCTTAAACACTCACCCCTAGACACTGCCCTGGGGTCGGAGCCCCACAGCCTGCCCGTCTGTATGCTCCCCTAGAGGTCTGAGCAGCGGGGCACTGAGAAGCCAGCCAGTCCGCCATCGCCATCGCTCGCTCTGCGACGGGGAGACGGGAACCTTTCCCTTTTCAACTGGGGACCTCGCCTGGGATCCCGGAAGGTGAGTGTGAACAAATGCGAAACTGTCAGGTCTGCCTCTCTTCTGAAGCCTTGCCAACTGTCACTTTTCTGTGAGTAAGAGGCTCTGTTTCCTCAAAGGGAGTTTCAAACTGCTCTAACCGGCCCCTCAAAACCCCCAAACTTTAATTATAAAATGAGTAATGCACAATTCTCATCAGTTATAATAATTATAAATTATATGGGATTTATATATTAAGTTACAAATATAGGCCATAAATAATGAGTGCATACTTCCATAAGAAAGTATGCTATAAGATTTTAAAACAAACTACCTAATTTAATTATTGGATAAATTTTATTGCAACTATTCCTTAAATGAAGGCACAGAGGCTCTGAAAGTTTAAACTATTTACTAATCAATAAACATTTTCGATTATGAATTTGAAAATGTATGTCTAAGGAACTCCCTACTATTTTTTTTTTCATGTTTCAAGTGAATTATTCCTATATAAGGAGAATATACATTATATGTTGGCAAGAAAATGTTGGGATAAATAAGGAATTGTTTTTTGTGGCTCCTGATCTAGATATAGTTTATATGTATTGCTACTTTTTTTGTCCTGACGATAAAGCCTATAAATAAGAAAACCATCAGAGAAAAATGCCCTTCACAGCTATATAGTAATCTATTTTAATTGAGTATTTTTAATTCAATATAGCCAATAGAATTTTCTAAATTTTACCTTTTGTTTTCAATTTAGAGACCACCAAGAAAACAATGCAATAAAATTTACAGATTTATGCCAATTGTTTATTAGAAATGTCATACTGGAAGTGAAAGCCACAAATATCACTAACAACATTTATCAGTGTCAATATCTAAGAAGCATCTGAACCCTCTTTTTTATACTTTAGTTGAAGTTTCAGTGAGAATACCTTCAACAAACTTGATGGGAAAATTTCTCTCATATATTGATTAGACATACATAAATAGGAACCTCATGATTGGAGAATAGAGGATACTGATGCATAACCTATTTTGCATCTTCCCGCCCAAGTTAATCACAACTTTTTCTTGGATTCAGAACTCAGTTCGGTTGTCTCCTAAATCTTTTGACTTCCTGACTTGTTCAAATACCTTTATTCTGGCATAGGAATATTCCCTTCTCCTTCAAAGTTTTTTTATTAGTTATAATGTTACATGCATTTTTGTAAGGCTTTGTGTTTGTCTCATCTACAACATGGTGAATATGAGGAGAACAAAGTTGATGCATCTTTTTTTACGGTTGATATTTTAACATACTCTAGCTCCAGGACAGTGCGTGGCACATAGTACATATGTAATAAGTATCCAGGAAATGAATGAATGACAAGATCTATTTCCTTAAACAGAGAAGTATTTGTGAAATATTGCTCTTTAAATGGAAAAAAAAAAACATGAAACACAACATTTTCTATCAATTGCGCAGGGATCTGGGATGGATTGATGGGAGGAGTAAAGAAAGCAATAAAAAGAATTGAGCCCAAAAATCTATTTACCATATATTACAAATTCTATACTTTGAACTCCTCTTTTACTTACTTTTGTTTTTAAATGTGTATAGGCAGCTATGGGATGAATGAATTTTTTCACATTTGAATTATCTAGTGATTCTAAACACAAAGAACCCTGGTAGAATTCAGAAAAAGTTTTATTCAGTATTAGCCATTGAACATATGTTATTGTGGTATATAGTGAGCAGTAGAATTAGATTTTTTATTGAAAGTATTTTTTTTCTTCAAACCTCCTATAAGACGTTAAAGCCTTTTTGGTTCTGTGTAGGTCTTGAACTGTAAAACCTACCAGGAAGTTTTACTTTCTTCGTTTGCTATGCCTAGGAAATGGTTTAAATGATTTAAAATATTGGAATAGAACATGTATTTTCAACACAGTGATAAATCACACACACACATAAATATGATTTATGATTAACTGTAGCAGATTATAAAGTTGAATTATTTATGATCTATTAGGAAAGAGATTTTCATAAAATATACTGAATTTGAAAAATAATAAATAAAAATTATATATCAATGTGATTTACTTTATGCTGATGTATATAAATGATGCTACAACTTTCACATCTGGGTCACTCTTGTTGAGAAATGCATAAAGGAGAAAACAAAGCATATAGAATACATGTTAGAAGAAAATGCTTTCCCAACAGAAAAGACGTTGCTTGTTAAAAGATAATTTAAACAAAATCGGATCAGCAGTTACCACCTTACACAAGTCAGATGGATATTTATAGCTGAATATTCAGCCTGTAGCTTTCCATAAAGATTTTAAATATACATTGAAAATCTTTAGAATCATCTTCAAAATGAACCTTACCCATTAGTAATTTACGTCTATTTTACTCTTATTCATTTTTAAGTATGACTGTGGGATTTAAAAATATACTCAGTGTTTCCCATTATACTTGGAGATTTAGGGTATTTTTTCACTCTTTGTGAATGTGAGTGGCTGTAGGAGTCTTTCCTTGGAAGTTGTAGGTGGGTTTCTAGAACTATTATCTATCAACATGCATTACTATAAATGCCTTAAGTGAAAGGTATTCATGATAACAGGACAGCTCTGACATTGTTTTTGTCTTGTAGGATTTGTTCTTTGTTTGGTGATGTAAAATTTATCTTCAGAAACTTGCTTGCATTTAGTTAATGTTAAAATATTCTTCAATCATTCACTTTACTAAGATTGATCAGACTAATTATAACTATTAAACAAATGCTATCATGAGGAAAAACTATTGAAATACCAAATGATCATGTCGTGGCTTCCAAACTTTTTTGTATTCCACCTCAGTGCAAGTATAAAACAGAGAATATTATACAGTGGAACCTGCCAAGATCAAAGTGCTGGGTTATTCTAGCTCTATAACTACTAATGCTGCCACATTTTGTTTAGTTCAATTCAGCCTTCTATGTCATGGTTACTTCATTTTTAAAATGAAGATGATTTTTAGAAGAAGATGGTTTATGTGATTGTAAGTTTTTAATTCATTTTGAAATTATGTAAGTCTCTGAGGAGCAGAGCAAAGCTTAGAGAATAAATGATTTACTGAATAAACTAGTTAAGTAGTGAAATCTGGAGTATCCCTAAGTCATCTGACTAGATTTTGTAAAAATTCTCAGAACTCTGTATGACAAAGGACTATATTTGTGTTTCTTCAATATAAATAATAAGAAAGTTCTCACTGGCTAAATAAAGTACAAATCATACTAAATCTAATTCATGTCCATATGCCAGATAAAATCACCAAAATAACAATGTCTGACATTTTTATGGTACATGTATAATTTATAAAGTGTTTTCTCAAATACATGCTCATATGTAGAAGGTGATTTGAATCATGACTATACATGTAATAAAATGGTCTGATTAGACCAATGTATTACTATACTCTGAATTAACTTTGAAAGCATTACAATGTGTAATTTATATAATCCAAGAACTTTTTCACTTATGCCATTTCATTATTTAGAGTATTGATTATACCGTGTTCAGTAGTGATCTGTGACAGGAGGATACAGAAGATAGTACCATACAATAACAATGCATATAGCACAAAAACATCATGTCAACAAGAGATTCTCAGTCACAAAATCCCCCCAAAAGAAAATGTAACCATTAACAATGAATAACAATGTTGGGTGATTATAATTCCATATTCACTAAGGAAAGGTTTTTATCTAGAGAACTCATGCTCAGATGTTCCTAGTTTTGTATGTCCTCCCACATAGAATTGTGATAAAATTTTTCTTTGTTTTCTACCCCTAAATATAGCTAAATTTAGTAGAGAAATTAATAAACAAATACATGTCCTATGTCCTAACAGAAGACACTGTCTGGCATACACAATCGAATTCAAGAAATGATCCAAATAAAAATTAAGCTAGAGGGAAGAAGCTGTGTAATGGACAGAAAAAGAGGTTAGTAAGATACCAAATATATGGTAAGTTTTATATACACATGAAAAACAGAAGAGAACAGAATTTAGATTTTGTTCTATTACCTATTAATACTGTGATTTTTTTAATGCTATCTTGAATCAGTTTTGAGGCTCTGGTTAGAGGTTAATCAGCTCCCCTTCTTGCACAGCTAATTAAATCCACACCCCAACCACTTCTGTTATTGAGCTCTCTACTGTTATCCAGTAGTATCAATCTCAAGTCACTAATTTTATTTTAAAAGTATGATCAACAATTGGGCAAGTTAAAGTGTGATAATCTTATTTGAATTAAGAGGGCATCAACAATTCTACCTATTTTCTGATTTTCCTGGTATCAGAGAATAGGGACAGGCTCTATGCCCCAGAGCCTGGACAATTATTCAAATGAGACATGGAAAGGGATCCATCGAATCGTAGCTAACCTCATTTCACTTGCCATTTATAAGCTGTTCCTGAGGATTCCAGCTTGCTATTACCCTTTCCCTGGTATAACTCCCTGTGTGGCTCCCTCTGGCAGCCTTTTCTCATATGGAGGTGAAAATAACAAAGAAAAATTGCCTTTCATCTATCTGAGTGTCATTGTGTTGTGTCCATCATCAAAAGAATCTGTAAATCAGATAAAACACATGTGAAGGCTCAACTTCCTTAGAATGCAAATATGAAAATACATTTTACAGCCATGAGAAACATGGATTGGGTATGTGCCAGAAAAAATGCATTTTCCACCTAGAAATAATCCATGGCTTTTAAAAAGAGGTGAATGAAAAATTTGAAAATAAAATTATCAGAAATCTATAAAGAATGGTTTCTGAAGAAAGGAACTAGATCTATCATGGCAAATATTTGCACTTACAAAAATAAGAAATACATAACCCCATAAATGTAGAGTAAAACAAAATTTTACTGAGAATACATTCAACTCAAATTCATATATTAAATAATATTTCTACAGAGTTGAATAACAATATGATGCAATATTTTCATATCCAGTGAAATGTTACTGTCTTATGTATTAAAAATTAAAAATTTTCAACTAAGTGGTAGAAATTATACAACTTATTTTAACTTTTTAAACATTTAATATGTCTCTGTTTGATGTAGTATTCAGTGTGGCCTTGCAAATTCATCAAAAATAAAATTAAGAGAAAGTGAAAGTGTTTAACATAAATATAGAATTAATAAAACAAATAATTGCCTTAAGAAGTACATACAAAAATTGAAAAGATTCTTTTTAGGTAAAAGTTAAAGAACTATTAAATAGGTAACTAATAATATCAATTTAAAGTCAGTAGTTTTTATTTTAAAAGTGTGATCACCTACAGAGAGAAATCAAAGAATGATAACCTTATCTAAATTCAGAGGGCATCAACAATACTACTTAGTTTCTGATTTTAAAATTTGAGATATAAATAATAATGTATTTTTAAAATATGAAAAACAGTCTGTAATTATGATAAAACCAAGCTGTGTAATTAGTAAATCTTGCTGAAAACAAATGGTAAGAAAATGCATAAGCTGAAGGCTTAATACTTAGTAAAGATTAAAACAAATGTAGAAAAATAGATGCAAAAAACAAGAACAGTAATTATAGCAGATATGAATAAAAACTCTAAAGAAAGAGAAATTATTTCAACATTAAAAGATGATTCTTTAAAATAAAAAGAAAACTTTTAGTTGTTAAAAACAAAACTACACAGAATCAAAAACAAGAATGCTTAAATAGATATGGAAGAAAACATTACCCAGTTTGGAGAATCATGTGTATTGGTTTATGAAAATAAAGAAAAAAAATCTAGATTAAAAAATTATAGCAGTTGAATGAACATTTTTCCATTCATTGCTTAGCCTTTATTAATGATGAACTTATCCTGTTTTCTATTCCAAACAAGTTTTATTTTTTATTTATATATTTTTATTATACTTTATGTTCTGGGGTACAAGTGCAGAACGTTTAGGTTTGTTAACTAGGTATACATGTGCCATGGTGGTTTGCTGCATCCATATCCCATCATCTATATTAGGTTTTTCTCCTTTTTATAATTCATTTTTTATTTATTTTAATTTTTTTATTATGCTTTAAGTTCTGGGGTACATGTGCAGATCGTGCAGGTTTGTTATGTTAGGTATACACGTGCTATGGTGGTGGTTTGCTGCATCCATCGCCTGTCATCTACATTAGGTATTTCTCCTAATGCTATCCCTCCCCAATAGTCCCCAGTGTGTGATGTGCCTCCTCCTCTAGCCCCGCACCCCACAACAGGCCCCAATGTGTGATGTTCCCTTCTCTGCGTCCATGTGTTCTTATTGTTTAACACTCATTTATGAGTGAGCAGATGCAGTGCCAAACAAGTTTTATTCTTTGAATTTGCTAATGACCTTGCTGTAAGTATTTTGATAAATCCATATTGTATTTTGAACTCTAATCCTTCTAGTTCTTAACCAAATCTTTATTGCTAGAATCAATATCCATAGATTCTGCAGTGATGCCTAGTCCTTTCATCTGCTGTCAAGTTTTAATTTCATTTTTGTTTTAAGTCAGAGCAATAGAGAACAGAGTGACTCATTTAGGCTTTATGCAGGTGTGTACTTAGCAAACTCTGGCATGATGCCATCAACCTATTTGGAGAGAGACATTTTAAGGCAAGGAATTCTGAAACTTCATAATGTCCTTATTTCTAGCATACAAGGAGAATATTTTCCTCTATATAGTAGCATTCCATGTATAGGAGAAACCATTTAGACAAAAAAAAAAAAAAAAAAGGAAAACCTGTGATGTTTAGTAATTCACATGTGTAATTAAGCATGTCAAATACTACCTATGCAACAAAAGTGACACATGCTAAATAAGCCTACAAAATGCTAGTAAAACTATGCCAAACACATTTCCTTAAAAGAAAATTGAATTTGACTGGAATTTTAAGTGGTGTTTTCCTCAATAAAATCTTAATGTCACAAATTTTTGTTGTTTTTTTGAGACAGAGTCTCATTCTGTAGCTGAGCTGGAGGGCAGTGGCGCGATCTTGGCTCACTGCAAACTCTGCCTCCTGGCTTCAAGTGATTCTCCTGCCTCAGTCTCCCAGGTAGCTGGGACTCCAGGCCCACACCACCACGCCCAGCTAATTTTTGTACTTTTAGTAGAGATGGGGTTTCGCCAGGTTGGCCAGGATAGTCTGGATATCTTGACCTTGTGATCCGCCCGCCTCAGTCTCCCCAAGTGCTAGGATTACAGGTGTGAGCCACCACGCCTGGCCTATCATAAGTTATTATAAGTTTTTTTGTGTGTTTTTCACTTGAAATGTTATAGGACTGAGTATTTTTATTATAAATAATAATTCCCTTTCTGATTTGTCTTCTAGGAATCTGATAACCAAAAGTTCTACTTACCTCAAGTAATCATTGTTTTTGCAGCTTTTAGTTTGTATTCTGACACTCTGACTCTCCTTACATATTTATTTGCCTTTATTTTTCTACTCCCTTATTTCCTTGTTTAATTTTTTGTTATCCCATTGTGTGATATGCTTTACTGGAAGGCAAAGCAAGTTTTTCAGCATGTCAACATGGCAGTGAAATAGGCTTAAAACAATCAATTGGCAGTATAATCTCACCATCAACCAGTTAGAGAATACAAGCTGTAACCCCCCAGTTGATTCTAAACTATTTTTCTTGTTTTATCTCCTACAATACAAAATAGAGTCTAGTTGAATTTCTTAAGTGTCTAAAATGATTTCCTTCTATGAATTTCACTGATTTAAGATTTTTCTCTTCTCCTGCCTTTTTTTTTGCTATATACATGGGAATCTCTACTGAATGAGGGGTGCATTAAAAACTTTGTGTACTTTATGTGACATATATTTTGTGTTTCTATGCTAGTTTATAATACAGATATGGGTATTTCAAAACTTGAAGTCCATGGCCCTCATGGAACTTATTTTCTAAGAAATGAAAAAAGAAGTACAGTTGACTTTTGAACCACTCGGCTTGGAACTGTGTGGGTTCATGTATAGTCAAATTTGCCTCTGCCACTCCTGAGACAGAAAGAGCAATCT
This sequence comes from Cacajao melanocephalus, assembly GCA_963573385.1. Lineage (NCBI taxonomy): Eukaryota > Metazoa > Chordata > Mammalia > Primates > Pitheciidae > Cacajao > Cacajao melanocephalus. Next base: position 60,727 of record CAUYLG010037322.1, on the reverse strand, counting down.
CTCTTATTCCTCTTCTTTCTCAACCTAGTTAAGGTGAAGATAAGAGAATAAAAACCTTTTTGATGACCTACTTCCATTTAATGAATAGTAAATATATTTTCTCTTCTTCGTGATTTTTAGTAACATTTTTCTCTAGCTTACCTTATCATAAGAAAATAGTATAACAAACATATAACACACAAAATATGTGTTGATCAACTGTTTATGTTGTCTATAAGGCTTCCAGTCAATAGTAGGCTACTATAGTTAAGATTGTTTGTTTGTTTGTTTGTTTTTGAGACAGAGTCTCACCCTGTTGCTTAGGCTGGAGTTCAATTGTTCAGTCGGCTCACTGCAACCTCCACCTCCCGGGTACAAGGGATTCTCCTGCCTCAGTGTCTCAAGTAGCTGGGATTACAGGTGTGCTCCACCATGCCTGGCTAATTTTTTGTATCTTTAGTAGAAACGGGGTTTCACCACACTGGCCAGGCTGGTCTTGAACCCCTGACCTCGTGATCCACTTGCCTGGGCCTCCCAAAATGCTGGGATTAAAGGCATGAGCCACCATGTCTGGTCAGTAGTTAAGATTTTCAGGAATCAAAAATGATATGCTGATTTTTTACTGTCTAACAGTCAGCACTACTAACCCCTGAGTTTTTTTAAGAGTCAACTGTATAAAATACAGGGAGGTGTGAGAGCGTCTATGTGGGAAGTCTGCTTAGGACTTGGAAAGATTAGGGAAGACTTCTGTAAAAATGAAATATGTGTCCTGAAGTGTGAAGGATAAAAAATAAAGAATATGAAAGAGAATATTAAAGACCTAGAGACAGGAAAAAGCAGTGAAAGATCATGTTTTTTTCTTACGGATTCACATTCTAGGAACGAGAGATAAAACATGGCCAGAGAAAATGGGGCCAGATGAGAACTTGGTAAACTATGATTAGAAATGTGAACAGTATCTTTTAAAGCAATGAGGATGTATCTCTGATTTTACTCCAAGTGTGGCATGATTTGAAGTATACTTGAGAAAGATTATTTGACTACACAGAGGTGCTGCCTTGTAGGAATGCAAGGGGAAAAGAGAAAAACTTTAGTGGGCTGCTTTGGTTATCTAAGACGAATGAAGTCATTAATAAAATATCCTCATAAAAATTAGTTACCATAGCCTATTTATTTATTCTTTATGTAGTAATGACTTAGGAATATCAAATCTTGAATCTAAGCTTGTTAAATTTGTCCTAATTTTAGCACAGCTCTGAATTGCATGTAATTTTCTATAATCAGTATGGCAATACTTAATGGTAATGGCATAAAATACATATAATCACATATGTAAGAAAAGCTTTGTTTTCCACCCAAATTAGAAATCCTAAAGGCATACCTTAAAGTAGGTGTTTTTAAAAATTGATAAGTAATACAGGGATCCCATATAGATGGATTTTTTTTAAATTTACCAAACTTGTCTAAGTGTTCACTTATATAGCATTTGGTCTTCATTGTAGGTTTAAAGGATTGTAATGTGTGCAAAATGAGAGCAGTGTTCTATGCCTTTGAAAGGGAAATGTTTATAGAATCTCAGTTTATAACAAATATTACCTATGCAAAAAAAATGACATGTGCTAGGTAAGCCTACAAAATACTACTAAAACAATGCCAAACATGTTTCTTTAAAATAAAATTAAATTTGATTAGAATTGTAAGTGGTGCTTGCTTAATAAAATCTCAGTGTCATAAGTTATTATTATAAATTCTGTCTTTTGTGTTTTTCAATTGGAATTGTATAGGAATATTTGAGTCATCCTGATATTTTACTTGAATTGTCTCATTTTTTATTAAAGTGCTAAAATAAAAAAATAGAGATTTCATATTCAATGTTATTATATGGCTGTTTTTAGATTGGGATAGATGGAATTTATTCATATTAAAAGTAAAGTATATGTAATTTATTTATGTTAGGGAAAATGAGTAAGATCTTAGAAAAATTAAGCTCACAAGGCTTGATTTGCTGCTGCTTTTATATCCTTTCTGTTGACCAAAATGTCTTTAATATAGGAGTGTTTCTGATGAAAATAGACATATAGATTTAAAATCATTTTTAAAGATGCTAAAGTATAGGTTATAAACCTTCTAAAATACTGTTTTTGCTTTCTTAAAAAAATAGATTAATGTACCTTTAATTCTGAGAATACAAATATTAACAAGGCACTTCAGCATACTGTATCTGGTCTACATAAGGAGCCAAATAATTTTCACTGACATCCAATTGGTTATTAAACACATATAAATCTGCTGTCTCTAGACTCTGGTAAAGTTTCATTTCTATAAATGGTCATTAGGGTGTTGTGTGAACACAGGCTTTTTAAAAAATGGTGGTCTGAAATTGTTTTTGTAACTAAAGATTATTTCTCAACAGAGAAATTCACTGTAGTTGAAATCAGTTATCTCTCTCTTATTGGTGCAAGTTTTCAGGTATTTTAATGTGAAAATGAAAATAAAATAATACAGTACTAATTTTATTTGTTCATGCAATAGTACCTGCTTTTGGAATCTGGTCAACAAGATAAGAATGCCCTAATCATAAGCAATTGTACAGAAGAAGCTGATTTTCATTTGTAAGATTGCTACTTGTATTCACTAGCATTTTAAAAATTGTGAGAAAATATTGGTGGTAAAACAATCAAGACTTTGAGCAATTAGTTATGTAATTTGAATATCCAAAACAATCTCACTATAATTTTGTAATCAGTATGCATTCACAATATCAAACATATAATTAGGCATGTATATGAATATGCATATATTTTTTATTTTAAATTTGTAAGTTTAACATTAGTACTAAACTTGTCATTTAGTTGCTTTTCTACCAATTGGACAATGAACTTCTTAAAGAGAGAGATTGCGTTTTCTTTACCTTTATGTTTACTGGACCTACCTTCTCTTTCCTAGAGCAGTTACTCAATGAGTGATTTTTAGAAAACTGCATATTCACAAAACAGTAATATTTATTTTTTACATGTTTTGGGACACAGATTTAAATGGTTTGGAAGCTCATAGAGGTTAGATAATGGCGAATGAAAGTGTGACAATTTCAAATGAAACTAGAGAATTGTCTTATGATTTCCTCCTCCCTACTTTGCCATACTCATCTTTCTTTCCCTGAAACATTCTTACCAAATCATCTGCCATATCCTGGTCTGCAAAAATAAAAAGGCAATTTTTTGCAGTGTTTCATTAAATTTTGCTCCCCAAAGTACTGTACTTACTCTAATATTAGATATCTATTAACTGTTCCTCACTTATGGAATCAATGCATATGCGAGTGAAATCTTGAAAATAATGATAAGCTACTTATAACTTGCAAAACAAATATGCATTTACAAATGTACTGCTCCCATTCAATGCTAATATATGTAAGTATTTGTTGAGAAAATACTGTGCAGGTATGTTATAATCAAGACTCAGCCAAATAGTTATGTAGTGAGAGCGCCTGAGGCAAGGCCTTCCTTCTTAGTGAAACTCTAAGGCAATAAAACTGTGTCCAGTCAAACACATGAAGGGTCCCAGAACTTTCAAGGCTGGGAGGAGTCTAAATGGGCATCTGTCATCTCTTCACAAGAATTGACAGGGAGCTCAATTATCACAGCACTTCATAAATGTTTTTAAAATGTGTATGCAACAGGATTGGGGTGTTTATTTAAAAATATACTCATTACTGATATTAAATTTAAAAAAAACCTTAAACATATCAATTAAGAAATACCATGATTTGGAGTTTGTTTTCATCATGTTGTCAGAATTTAAAACCTAATTTTCTGTAATAATTTATAATTACTTCATCTTTCATTCCATCTGGAGGGTAATCAGTATAGAAGCATATGAACCAGCTGCTGCCCCAGTCATGGGGCAGCTGCCAAGAGTGACCTGGGCTCCTGTCCAATAGCAGAATCCCCAGAAAACCCTCTAGCTAAAGGAAATTGGTACAAGTGCAAATACAGCTTCCTTTTACCTAGCATTTTCATTTTTTGGGATTTAACAATCTTTGCCCTTCTTGCCTCGCTTTCATACCCATGACTTTACAACCAAACAACTGTTTATTAAGGTTTAAATATATATCGCACTAATACATTTAATTGTTTAGAGGTTGTAAATATAATGATTTATGTAAACCCTTTTTCTTGGCTGTCAAAGGCATGCCTAACAATACGAAAACTCTAATATAAATAGAAAGGAAATCAAAACTGCATCTATCATAGAAAATCCAATTATATAGGCATATTGATCCTAGGTGGAAATAAGTAAAGTCTAATAATTTAATTAAAATAAAAGACTGTGGCCTTTTATCTACTTTTATAATAATCATCCCCAAAAGGAAATTTTATATAAATATATATATATATATATATATATATATATATTTCTATAACCTTGTTGTATTTGTTGTAAAAATGGCAAGCAGAGTCTATTTTTCAGTTAAAAGTTTAAAAATCTAACAAATGTTGACTTTATAATAACAAGCACTTTATACTCATCATGTCAGACACACTTTGTAGCAATAGTGTAAGCAGATTTCTAGTATTTTCTGTTTATAAAGCAACCAATTAACTTATATTAAATTAGACAACTCAGTATTTCTGCAGCCTGTTACTCTCATGTTTTCCCACTAAATTTATTTTTTTTAATAATACTAGCACCTTTACTCTTTTTAATACCTTAATACCATATTTTCAGTGCCAAAATTCCAACTACATTTGCTTGGAAATAAAACAAAACTCACATACTTGTTAATATCTTTAAGGAATGCTTTGGAAGATTAATTGTAAAAGCTAATTACTTCCATAGATGGGCATCTGAGCAACTGTCATTTGTTTCTCACTTTGATTTCTTTTTAATTAGTTCCTTATGTTTTTAATGTATTTCTAGGATTTAAAATTATTTTTTATAGTCTGGCTTCAAATCCCTTGTTCTTATTTCCCTTGAGTAATCTGCTTCTTAGTGATAGAACAGTAATGAAAATCGTGTTTGAAAGATTCAGACAAGTGTTACTTCCTTTCAACAATTTTTCTTTTCCTTAAAACCATGATAAAATATGTTTCTTTTTATCTTTAATCTTCAACTCCAGTTCCATTGGATACTTTACTAACAGGAGGCCATTAAAGGGAGTATTTACTGATTTTCAAAATCAGCCATATGGTCTATAAACTAGAATTCTATAATCAGAATAAGTTAGTTTAACTTTCATTAGCCCTGTTCGTTCACTATTCTTTCTGGAAAAGCTGATAAATTTTATTTATAAAAATTTTAATTGAAGCTCTGTTCAAATTATATAAAGTACTATTGTACTTATTAAAGAAATATTCCTTAGTTTGGAAGTAATAATGATTGAGATTTTTAAAATTTTAGATTCCTTTATAAGTGTAGTAATAATTACTAAGATTATACTAGGCTTAACTGTTACAAAGCCCATCCTGAATAATCTATAATGTTTAGTCTGTTTCAGGTACTGTACTTGGTTCTTGACTAAGGAAAACACTTTCTTCTTAATTCTATGATTGTACATATTTTTGTATCTATTCCTGCCTCTCTCTCTCTTCTCCAAAATTCCTCTTGATTTGCGTGCTGACTCTTTCCTCTTGGTCTTTAGATTTATTACCCAATCTACCATTAAAAAAGCTTTTTCTTGGCATATGTTTCATAGTTTTCTCTCTAGTCCCACCTGTGTCTCTAAACTAATCTTACATTTCTAAATGCTTTCTCGGTTTCCAAAACTATGGATATTACTCTGAGAGCTTAAATTCAGACTTCTCTGCTTCAACTTTATATTTTCCTCATACCTACCCCAAATCCTTTTTTTTCTTATCCACTATTTCTTTCCATTAATGACTCTGTTGTTATACACTGAATTTTATATTTAAGTCTTAACATCCAGTACTTTAGAATGAGACTTTATTTGGAAAAAAGAAAACAAAGAATCTGTGGCAGATATAATTAGTCAAGATTAACTTGTACTGGCGTAGGGTGGGCCCTTAATTAAATGTAACAGGTGTCCTCATGATCTGAGGAAAATTGGGGGCCAGACACAGAGGAATCCCCATCTAAGGAGAAAAAAATACACAGTGAAATAACAGCCCTATGACAAGAGAGACAGAACTTGTAGTAATGTGCCTACAAGCCAAGGAATGCCAAGGACTGTCAGCAGATGTCAAAAGCTGGAAAAGGCTGGGAAGAATTGTCTCCTACGGGTGTCAGAGAGGCATGTCCCTGTTAACCCTGATTTTGGATTACCAGCCTCTGGACTTGGGGAGAACATTTTTTTTCTTGTTTATGGACTTTGTTATCGAAGCCCTAGGGAACTAAGACAACTACCATATCCTGTAACTGTAATCTCAATTATATTTTACTTAATAGTCATTCTAACCCCTGACTGTCAATAAAATTTTGAAATCTTTCAATTATCTTTTGATAATAATGATAACAGACTTCACCTATACTCATACTTTGCCCCATCTAATTGAGATAGTAAGAAGTCCTAACATCCTATAATAGGTCTTTGTTATATCTTATTGAAAACCTTAGAAGACTGTGGTATATTGATAGCATCGGTAATCTTCATTCTTCACTGGCCCTTGGTTCCACAATCTTTGCTGTGTAAATTTGTAATTCCCTTCCATCATGAATTTGGGCTCCACTTTGACGTGTATTTAAAGCCAATAGAATTCTGGACACTGTATTTCAAACAGTCTTAAATAGACTTGAATATTGGGACATTACTTTTTAACCTCTCCCTCTGCTATCTCTGTGAAAATATGTCTGGTAGCCCATTGGAGGATAAAAGGCATGTGACGCAGTCACCTCCCTCTGATTTCTGCAGCTAACTTTCAGCATGTAAGTTCAGTTAAAAACAGATAAACTACTCAGCTAAACCAGCCTGAATTGCTGATCTGCATAGTCATATATTAAATACATTCATATTGTTTTAAGTCACTAAATGTTTTTGGTTTGTTTATACACACACACACACACACACACACACACACACACACAGACACACACACACACAATATTACATTATTATTGTGACAATAAATAATATCGGGTCTACATATTATGCTACGGCAAGTATATCTATCCTCCTCTTTCCTTTTGAAACTTATCCATTGCATCAGTTCATTCTTCATATCCTATAGCAACCTCAGTTGTTACTAGGGGTCTGGGTTACGGGCATGTATATAATTGATAACAGAGTATAATAAAAAAATTATGATATGCAATTTTCCTACTTGGTGCATGAAGAACCTCTAATTTTATGAAATCCTTAAGAAAAAAATACATGAATTATAAATTACTAAAATATAAATTTCCATTATTTTAGAGATCTGTTCTTTAGGTTAGTGATCCACTCTTGGGACAATAATTTATCAACAAAACTATTATCTCATAAATAAGCCAAGAATATTATAAAAATGTATCCCTTTCTGGGAACCAAATTAGAAAACTTGACATCAAGGATAGTGCCAAAAAATGCATTTACATTCCATAGCGTACAAACAACTCTGTATCTATAAGACTAAAAAACTAAATTATTTATGAAAGTTGTCAATTTTTGTATACAGAAATACCAATTTGGATTACACATTTATGAGTGCATGGTATCTTATTGCAGAGTAAGCAGGCACTCTAGGGATTAAGAATTCTCAAAGTAACTGTTATATCATATATACAGTCATATATATATATTTATATATATATATATAAAACAGTAATATATAATGTCATCAGTTTTTGTCCTTGCTTTTCCAATTTAATAAATAAATGACACCTTCCAATGAAAATTTTCCATATTTTATAATATACTATGAATAAAAGTTATTTATATAATTTAATTTAAAAATGAATCTTTATACATGTATATGAAATTCTTAAGTAAACTTTTAATTTTAGCATTGGCACATAAGACGTTTACATTACATTTTTTCACTTAGGAATTTATTTTACATAGAATGTATATTTAGTTTCTATGCTTAGAAATTTTCTTTTATTTTGAATCATTTTATCACTGGTTTCTCTTAATAAGGTATGTTTTTGAAGTAGGTTAGCCTTGGGGACTGCCTATGAATTGTTCATACTTTGATAAAGCAATGGAAAATCACACACACATACATTTTCCTTTATAAATATATTTAGAATTAGTAGTTTAGGCTGACTTTCTACAAGTATACATGCATTCGTTTATTCTTTAATGAAATATTTTAGGATAGTTTACTATAACTTAGCTCTATTGTTTTGTATGGATCAAGAATAACATTGATATATCAAAGTTGATTTATTCAACTTCAATATTAATACATAATTAGAGTAATTTGTAACTAAATTTTATTAATTTAGTTAATGGTGTCACTATAATTACATAAAACCTTGCTCAGGTACATTTCAATAATACAAGGTAGAAATGTCCTGAACTGTTTGTTTTAATCTGTTTTGTTTTATTTTCAGGAGTAAATAAAAAATTTAAGTAGGTTTCTTCTTTGAAAAAGCAGCCTGTAGATGATAAAAAGATGAAGAAAGGCCGGGCGCGGTGGCTCACGCCTGTAATCCCAGCACTTTGGGAGGCCGAGGCAGGCGGATCACGAGGTCAAGAGATCGAGACCATCCTGGCCAACAAGGTGAAACCCCGTCTCTAATAAAAAAAATATGTAAAAATTAGCTGGGCGTGGTGGTGCGCACCTGTAGTCCCAGCTACTCGGGAGGCTGAGGCAGGAAAATTGCTTGAACCCAGGAGGCGGAGATTGCAGTGAGCTGAGATTGCGCCACTGCACTCCAGCCTGGCACCTGGCGATAGAGCAAGACTCTGTCTCAAAAAAAAAAAAAAAAAGATGAAAAAACAAAAAATAGATGTATAATTGTACACTAATTACTTACAAATGGTTATAACTTACAATTTCTTTTTAACTATAAGTTATAAATTGTAACAAACTTATAAATTAGTTACAATCAGTTTGTACTGATTTATATCATTTTTAATGAGTTCTTAATTGGTCCAACACATTTAATTTTTCTTTAATTATTAAAACAAGACAGCTAGATGTGCATAGAATATGTTGTTGAATTTATTGCCAAATTTATGTATCAAAGTATGCACTATCTAAAACTAGTAACAGGATGACTTATTGTTAAGGGAATGGTGCAGGGAAGTGCTGGGTAGAGAAGGGCCAGGTACCTGGCAAGGGCTCCACCCTCCGGCCTGTACCCACAGGCTTAAGTGAGGACAGGCATTCCTGTTTTTCACACCCAAATGTTGCATTTTCTGAGACCACTTGGGCCTGCCACACCCACCATCCTCTGCCCATATAAACCCAAGATCTTAGCAGGCACAGACACAAGTGGCTGGATGTTGGAACCAGCAGAACACTGACAATGGAACAATGCAGTAGAGAAAGCTAGAAGAGGAAGGAAGTCTGGATGCTGAGGGGAGTTCATCGTAGGGTGGTCAGAGAAGAGTCTGACCACTTGGCAGCCTAATGTCAGGGGAAGACCACCTTCCCACTCCATCCCCTCTCTTCTGGCTCCTCCTTTATCTCACCACTCAATAAAACCTTGTGTGCATTCTTCCAGCCCATGTGTGATCCAATTCTTCTGGGACACTGAGCAAAAACTCGGGATACAGAAGGCTATCACACTGGCCCCCTACCCTTTTGATAAGTCAGAGGGTCTATTAAGCTGGTTAACACAAGCCAGCTGCAGAAGGCAAAGCTGAAAGAGCACACTGCAACACACACCCTCTTGGGCTTCAGGAGTTGTAGACACCCATCTTTAGACGCTGCCAGAGGGTAGGAGCCCCAAAGTGCTTCCCACAGCCTCTGCACCTGCATGCTCCCCCTAGGGGTCTGAGTAGCAGGGCCAGGAAGGAGAGAGCCACACCTCATTGCACATGAGACAAGGGAACTGCCAGGCAGGACAAGGGAACTCTCCCATTTCATTATGAATGTTTTTCTGTGGAAAATCCGGTTATGGTCATTTTATCCTCATTTTATTTATATTCAACACAGTGAAATGTTTGTTAAAAAATATACGATATTTTGGGGCGAGCGTGGTGGCTCACGCCTCTAATCTCAGCATTTGGGAGGCTGAGGTGGGCTGATCACGAGGTCAAAAGATCGAGACCATCTTGGCCAACATGGTGAAAACCCATCTCTACTAAAAATACAAAAATTAGCTGAGCATGGTGGCTTATGCCTGTAGTCCCAGCTACTCTACTTGGGAGGCTGAGGCAGGACAATGGCTTGATTCTCCACCCCCTCCAGGAGGCGGAAGTTGCCGTGAGCTGAGAGTACCACTGCATTCCAGCCAGATAGGTATATCTGTGTGTATATATATACGTGTGTGTATATATATATATATATATATATATGTGTATATATATATATATACGTATATACATGTGTGTGTGTGTGTATATATATATACACACACACATATATGTGTGTGTGTATATATATATGTATACGTATATGATATTTTGGCAGTTTCAACAAATACCAATTATTATAGTCAATCATTTAAAATATTTATTTACTCTCTCATTTTCTTTTTAAACATAAATTTTCTTGTGCATATTTGAGGTTAAAACCAAATGTTAGGAGATACATAAAGTTAGCAAAATAAATACTTGAATGAAACAAAGTAACTTATCTATCATCTCATATAATATAGTTATTTTTTGGTGTCTCAAAACAGCAACTGAGATCTACTTATTTAACAAAAATTCCTAATACAATTTAATTAATGAATTAATTCATACTCATGCTGCATTACATATCTAGACTTAATTCATTTTAGGTATCTGCTACTTTATGTCTTTTTGCCTAAGTTTAGTCTCCCATTTTCCCCACCCCCCTCTTCCCCCTGCTCATGGTTACAACTGTTTTATTCTCTATCTGCATAGATTTTTGAACTCCACATATAAGTGAGATTGTGACCAAGTTTTGGGGTGCAGGGGAGTGCTCAGCTCCCTGGTGGGCAGTTCTTCCAGGCTCTTGGTCCCTCATTCACCCAAGAATGGCGGGGGACCACGCCGGGCATGGTGCATTGATAAGTAAATACCAGACCCAAAAAGATTTTGCAGAAAGTGATATATTTAGGCAGAGAGGGAAGGGGGGGAAAGAAGGGAAGCGAGAGAAACAGCTAGCTCTCACACTGATTGAGAAGAAAGAAAAGCCACTCTCACCCTGAGTGAGAAGGGTTCCCAGAGGGGGAAAATCAGGAAGGAAAGCTCCTCTCACACTAAATGAGAGAATCCAGAAAGATGAAATCCAGGAGAGAGAAAGCAGCTTCCACACTGAGTGGAAGAGGACACCTGAGGGGGAAATCCCAGAGAAAGAGAAAGCTTCCACAAAGTTGGTGAAAGGGGACCCAAAGATGGAATCCAAGGAGGTGAGGAAGAAGGGGACTTTTAACCTGGGAGGAATTCCCACCTTCTCCAAGCCCCCTGGCCAATGAAAAGAGTCCCATTAAACTTTCGCTGGACTGATTGATCTTTTGATTCTTGCCGGACCTGCCAAAGTTAAACAGAGACCGTTAAGTCTCCTGGATGGAGATGTGGGGGAAGGCAGGTAGGGCGTGTCACTGGGAAGTTCCTGCCCTAGAAACTATGCCCCCTTGTGGACCCGGGAAGAGAACACATTCCCTCAAGATCATGCAATATTTTTATTTCCATGTTGTCCTATTTCATTTAGCATGCTGTCCCCCAGGTCTTTCCATGTTGTGGCAAATGGCAGGATATCCATTTTTATGGCTGAATAGCATTCCATTAATATAGATATACTACACTTTATCCATTGATTCGTCAATAGATGCTTAAGTTGTTTCTATAAAATGGCTAGTGTACATAATTCTGTAAAAAAAATTTGAGCATCAACATCTTTACATAATGGTGATTTCATCTTTTGTTATATATACAGAGGAGAGATTGCTGGGTTTATGGTAGTTCTATTTTTAATTTTAGGAATCTTCCTATTGTTTTCCATAATGGTTGTAAAATCTACATTCCTACCAATGGTGTTCTAGGGTTCCTTTTTTTCTTTGCACCTTTGCCAACATTTGTTAGCTCTCATGTTTTTGTTCATAGTCATCCTAAGCAATATGAAGTGGTATATCATAGAGGTTTTGGCATTTCTGTCATGATTAGTGATGTCAGGTACCTTTTCATATTTCTGTTGGCCATGTTTATGTATTATTTCAAAAAAAATCTGTTCAGGTCCTTGGTCCATATTTTTTATCAAATTATTTGTTTTTTTGCTATCACGTTGTGAGATTTACTTTTGATGGCACACTTGGATATTTCAACTAAGTATGCAGATATAAATATTTTACTGAATTCTTTAATTTTTATTTACTGTTTAATGAAAATTTAACATTTTTTTCATAGAACGTTATTTTACCTAGGCAATACCATACAGGACAGAGGCATGAGCAAAGACTTCATGACAAAAACAGCAAAAGCAATTGCAACAAAAGACAAAACTGACCAATGGGATTTAATTAAAGAGCTTCTGCACAGCAAAAGAAACTAGCATTAGAGTGAACAGGAAACCTACAGAATGGGAGAAACTATTTGCCATCTATCCATCTGACAAAGGACTAATATCCATCATGTACAAGGACTTAAACAAATTTACAAGAACAAAAAAAACCCATCAGGGCAAAGGATATGAACAGACACTTCTCAATAGAAGACATTTATGCATTAAAAAAAAAAAACAGGAAAACAAAGCTCATTGTCACTGGTCATTAGAGAAATGCAAGTCAAAACCACAATGAGATACCATCCCACTCAGAATAGTGATCATTAAAATGTTAGGAAAAAACAGATGCCGGCAAGGATGTGGAGCAGTAGAAACACTTTTAAACTGTTGGTGGGAGTGTAAATTAGTTCAATCATTGTGGAAGACAATGTGATGATTCCTCAAGGATCTAGAACCAGATATACCATTTGACCCAGGAATCCCATTACTGGGTATATCCCAAAGGATTATAAATCCTTCTACTATAAGGACACATGCACCCTTATGTTTATTGCAACACTCTTTCCAATAGCAAAGACTTGGAACCAACTCAAATGCCCATCAATGATGGATTGGAAAAAGAAAATGTGGCACATATGCAGCATGGAATAGTATGCGGCCTTAAAAAAGGATGAGTTCATGTCCTTTGCAAGGACATGGATGAAGCTGGAAACCATCATCCTCAGTAAACTAACACAGAAACAGAAAAACAAACACTGCACGTTCTCACTCATAAGTGGGAGTTGAACAATGAAAACACATGGACATAGGGAGGGGAACATCACACATTAGGGACTATTGGGGAGTGGAGGACTGGGGAAGGGACAGCATTAGGAGAAATACATAATGTAGGTGATGGGTTCATGGGTGCAGCAAATCATCATGGCATGTGTATACCTATATGACAAACCTGCACATTCTGCACATGTATCCCAAAACTTAAAGTAAAATGAAAAAAGCAAAAAACAAAGATTGATAAAAATAATCATTTTATTTATTTATTTATTTTTGAGACAGAGTCTGGCTCTGTTGCCTAGGCTATAGTGCATTGCCATGATCTAGGCTCACTGCAACTTCCACCTCCCAGGTTCATGTGATTCTTCTGCCTCAGCCTCCTGAGTAGCTGGGACTACAGATGTGCACCACTACACCTGGATAATTTTAGTAGAGACAGGGTTTCACTATGTTGGCCAGCTGGTCTGGAACTACTGACCTCAAGTGACCCACTCACCTTGGCCTCCCAGAGTGCTGGGATTACAGGCATGAGCCACCATGCTCAGCCTATTTTGAAGCATCTCAAAACTTAATTCCTTTGCAATGTGGATATTTTGTTTATATATCTTGGTTAAGCAAGGCAGTATAAATATTTAATGGTGTTCATGATATATTTGATTCTATGATAACACTGCTTTTGTCAAATGAAGCAAGACAGTAGAATGCAAAGATTCCATGGATTTCAGATTCAGAAAATGTATTAGAATTTGAATTTCACGTGCAATGCAGCACATCAAACAAGAGATCCTCTATTTCCTCATATTTTAAAAAGGGATAAATAATGCCTACCTATATGAATTCATTATGCAGTTTAACTAAGATAATACATATGAAAATATCTGTTTAGTATTTGCTTTGTAATCCAAATTTTAGTTATTTCCCATGCTTTTCATGGCAAAAGAAGCATCTACAGTCTATTCTAATGAAAACCTAAGAAGCCTTTCTGAAATCTCCTAAGGGAGTGGTACAAGCTGCCAGGACTCCATAGAACTATGTGGAAATTTAGCTCTCAAACAGTCAGGACCCTGTATCAGTGACATAGACCACTTTCCTCTTTTTCTTCATACACATTTCTTGAATTCTCACAATGCATTTCTCGATACATCTTTTCACCTCAAGTATTTCAGTTATTTAGTGTTATTTTGAGTGGTTTTTTGTACTATTTTATTGAAATAAAATCTCAGTAACTCTCTGCAAAAGTAATTGAACATATGATTTGAGAGCTGCCTATCTGAACATTCTAATTAAATAGCATTTGCATTTAACTTAGGAGAGTTCCTGAGTTTTATATATATAATATATTTTTAATTATTGGGATGAATGAATGATATTGTTAATGTAATTATTCAAATTAAATCATTTAAACCATGCTCCATTTTTAATGCAGGTCTCTTATTTGCCTGGACATTTTCTCATTAATTCTGGAATAAAGTTGTATAGGTCTTGCAGTATCTATATTTTTCAGACACAGTATTCTGAGCAATGTAGACAAATAGTTAATTTTATTTCTGGTACTTTTAAATCCAAAAGGTTCTAATCAAACCACAGAAAAATCAAACTTACCAATGTGTTTTAGAGTGGGGCGAGCAATCAATCCCATAATTTTAATCACATACAATTATTCTACCTTTATCTGAATAATAATCATTATAACAGTTCCTTCAGATATATTATGAATGATACCAATCAAATAGTAGCGATGCTCTCAGTTATTCTTGAAATGCAAATCAGCATTTAATGTACTGAAATTGGCGAAAGAAGAAATTTATCTCTCTTCATTTAGTTATGCACACTGAAGAAAAGTGCTTATATGTTAACCTAAAATTGACATATGTATTAACCTTAAATTGATATATGTGCTAAAGTTAAATTTTCTCCATACAGGCCATTTTACATGTATGTCATCAGTGATCAATATTCCTCATATAAAGTATATTGAACTATTATAGATGCATACATGTATACAGTATATTCTAGGTCTTTCATTGTTATATTCATAAAGAAAACTACTTAATTATATTCAAAAGATACAGAGTACGATGATGTGAAAAATGTGTGTGTTATTTATGATGAGTACACAACTGTTCTCATAAGCAAAGATAATATTAGCAGAATGTGCATTCTAAGTATGTTTTTTTTTAATTGGGAATGGATTTTTGCTGGTCCATGATATTTTATAGTCTCTGTGGCATTAAAGGATACATTAGTGATAACTTCTGGAATGAAGCAGACACCACTATGGCCTGTGAAAGATCAGAATGTGATTTCATTCATATCAGAATTGTATTTATCAAGCTAACCAAATTGAAGACATTAGCAGGTGAGAAGGCAGAACTAGTAGAGAAGAGAAAAATAGAAAGCCACTGATGCTGAGATGTATTTGATAATAATACAAAATTTAGAAGTGGAATAAGCCTTCATGATCATCTATTTAACCTGTTTATTTTAACATATTAGAAAACAGATTTATCTTACTCAACAAAATATGTAACTTTCTCAAATGTACACATCTCATAAGGATTAAAGGCAGCAGCAGGGGAAACTAGAACTTAGTGGTCTTCATTCATATATTTTTTTAATTTGCCCTTCTAATATAGTTTATTCCCACAGAACATAGAACAGCACAAATAGTATTTATTCTACAGTAAACTCATGTAAGCCACTAGATTTTCTAGTTTTAACATCTTTTCTTGGAGATTAGAGAAAAGGGGAAATGAAGCATGGGGGAAGGAATTCTTGATTATGAAGCCAAAACAGGCAAAAAGGGGAAGGAGCAGGAATACAACACAGGAAGAGAAAACACTTTTGGGGCTAGACACATTTACATATGTTACTTTACATAATCCTCATGGCGTCATATAAGGTAGTGTCCATTTCCAACTTTTCAGATTGAGAAACTGGCAGCTTTTTTCAGGTCACACAATCACGAAGCAATGGATTTAGGATTACAATAAATCAGCAGCTGGCTTTATAGAATATCTGAGAAGTCATATCTGCATATGTTATATTTAAATTTCATGTAAGCTCCAAAAAGGAATTTCGATAACTTGCCTAAGGTATCAGAAAAAGTAAGGAAACAATCTTGAACTTAAACTTAGAAAAGCCTCACTACAATTTGTGTCAATGTTCTTCTTCCTGGATCGCATCAGTTTTTCTGTTATTTGATACTTTGCTGCTCTCAATATAAATGTCTTTGTACAGTGGCATAGTTATTGCTATTATGAGAAGTGTAATATGAATACTTTTGAAAATACATGTAAAATGTATTTGAAAAATATATTAATGCATTTCCTTTGGGTTTATAGAGAAAAGAAAGTAAATGAAGTTTCACTGAAGTGGTAGTATGTCTTTTAGTCCCCAATGTACTGTTGGTCTCAGGACAAAATTAGGTTTCAAAAAGTATGTCCTTGATAGTTTTAAATATTTTAAAAATTAAAATACATTTTAATATCTTAATTGCATATTTTACTTTGAAGGTTTCTGCTATGTGAAAAGGTAATGCAGCCTTGTCCTTCAGGAATGTCCTACAAAATGTATTTTCAAAAATTTTCTCTTTTTTTCCTCTAAATATTGTTCACAATTACCTGGCAAACATTGAAGTCTGTCCTTCTGTTGCCTTTAAAACATTAATTTTCGTCTTCTGAATAAGTCTTTAATGCACTTCACAATTAATTCTAATCTTTATTGCTATATAGCTTTAAATTTATTTCACCGAATAAATCTTTCATATATTTTAATTCTAAATTATGAACTTAATTATACTGTTGCTTCATTACATTCCACAACATTCCCATTTAAATCCCACAATAATTATCAAGACATCAATTTCCTTACAAGATTTTCGTAACTAGAGAATTTCTGTACTGAATGAAGGTATTAACTTCCTGTATATTGTTTTCAAAGATCAATTGTTGTTATATTTGTATTGTAACTGATATGTTGATATATAAAAATATTCATATGAAACATAATTTATTATTTATGTCAATTCAGTAGTGTGCTAAAACAATGGACAAAATATGAGTATATGCAGTATCTCATGGAGAATAAAAAATACTGCTAATTCTCTTTCTACTGAAAATTTTTTAAAATGCTAAGTGAAATGATCAAAATAGCTCTTATTTGTGATTTATATCTATGATATTGAATTCTTATATAACTCTATTTCCAGGTATAAAATCATATAAGTAATTTTTGCTGTCTTTTATTTTCATATTTTTAGGTTATTTTGAACAGGATATTAAGACTGCCACTGTGCTTTATTATTTTTTTCTTTCTTACTGTAACTACAGAATTATGTTCTTAAAGGTTTTAAGATTCCATAAAGTCTTTTTAAAAAATTCATCTTTTCTAGGATCAACAATCATAGATATTACATCTAACACTTATTTTTTTTCAACTTTCTGAGGTTAAATATTTCAACAATTGTTATTAAAGAAACAATGTTTCATCATGATATTTTTGCAAGTTTCCTTCCATTTGCTTTCAAGATTGCATTGTCACAAATTATGACATTTGTTATCTTTCTGTAAAAGGGTCTTTATGAGGAAAAGTGAAAGTCTGTTTTGAAGCAGGGATTAAGAAGATAGTCCTAAATTTATTGAACTATACACCATTGACATGAAGCTCATAGAACTTCCTGAGAATTACCTGTGGGCAGAGATAATCAAGTATCTGACGAACTTATAGCTGTACATGTTAGAGTTGCATAGTCAACTGCAGATTATTTTGCCTATAATACTTTGCTCCATGTCATCATTTAAATTCTGGGATCTCAAGCAGGTTCTCTTGTCCTTGATTTATTTTTTTTTAATCTGGCCAACAGAGCCCCCTTCCCTTGGTTGCTAGAGCTTGTTTGTATACACAGAATGCCACCAGTTCAATTAGAACTTATTCAGTGAACCAAATCCTATGAGATAGTATTTGAAGTATTGTAAAATAGTTTTCAACTTTAAATGATTAGAGGCCAGAGAGGGGCTGACATCTTGCCATAGATAATACTGTGAGAACTATGCTGGAATTCCCTAGGTGTTCTGGGTGACCAGAGTGGCCAACCTGACTTCCCTGACCCGAAACCCCTTGAGAGGCTAGATCTAAGCAGTCTCCAATTTCAGTTGGCATGGACACAGAGTCACTTCTGCCTTCCCCAGTTTTTAATTAAGTATGGTTAACTTTAACCTGAAATTCTACCACTTTTAAGAATGTAGAGAATTTATAACTTGCACAAAATAGATATTGGTCAATACTAAGTACACAAATAAACCAACAAATAATTGATATAAATTGCCATCCTACTGTGTCTAACCAATATGTTGAAATAAATACTAAGAATTTCACATGTAAATTCACGCACTGCAGATAGCTTTCTCCTTTATGCCCTTGTTTGTTGATACAGGCCTTAGGAAATAAATCTGCAATAGGGGCATCACTGCCATACTACCAAAACATTCTGCTAGAATATAAAATAAAAATACATTGACTAGGGCCAGTCATGGTGGCTCACACTTTTAATCCCAGCATTTTGGGAGTCTGAGGGGTGTGGATCACCTGAGGTCAGGAGTTCAAGACCAGCCTGGCCAACATGGTGAAACCCCATCTCTACTAAAAATACAAAAATTAGCCAGGTGTGGTGGTGGGCACCTGTAATCTCAGCTACTCAGAAGGCTGAGGCAGGAAAATTACTTGAACCCGGGAGACAGAGGTTGCAGTGAGCTGAGACCATGCCACTGCACTCCAGCCTGGACAACAAGAGTGCAACTCCATCTTAAAAAAAAAAAATGCATTGACTAAAACATGCATTATTCCATATATGTCACAAGTTCATAATTTGCAAAGCTATGGGCTGTTTTCTTTCCTATATGATTTTTAATACTTTTGAATGGTAGTTTTTTGATTTTTTAAAAAGAATTAATAGACTAGGTTTCTGCTGTATTTTTCTCTACCCAGAGCAATTGCTTTTTTGATGATTTGTTTCCTTAGCATAATAACTAGCACTAAAGGGCAGTGCTATCAACATGCTTTTCCATTTGCATCTGAGTATTTGAAACCTAATTCTAAACAAAATTAGATACGTCTTGGAACTATAAACTTTGCCTAACACCAAGTCAAGACTTATACTGCATAATATAGAGCCAAATAATGACAAAAATAGTGTATTCTTTCAGTAAAAGGGCAAGCTCAGAAAGGAGTCCATTAAGAAGAATTCTCATTATAATACGAGAATTTCATATAATACCTAGCTTTTCAAGGATACTTGACAGAAGATTACATTTTCCTGATGAAATTCTTTAACAATACTAGATTATTATAATTGGATTCAGATCTCTTAAAACACAGTATCTGCATAAACTGAGTATTTTTCTACACATGCATGCAAGGCTTTGCATTCTGCATTTTGTGTTTTGATTTTAAAAAACAATACTAACATAAGTTTTGTTGGGTCACTGTCATTCTCAATATAAACTATTATTGGCAGATATGATGAGAGGGAAGCCACATTATGTACTTCCTTAATAATACTAAAAAGTATAGGAAAAACGTGATCTTTGGTTTTTCCACTTTTGAAATCTCTCAGATTAAGAAGAAATACATGCATGTATTTAAACCACTCTAATATTTTACTTAAAGTTGTAAAATAGCATGTATTTTTAAGAATAGTTGGAATCATCTATATTTTTAAATTAGGTAATGCACATATTCCCAAGATTATGGTCCTAGCAGTCATAACAGAAATCTCTGAAATAGTTCTTCTATTTTTTGACTAATATGTATTTGTTTGAGTAGAACTATGAGTGCCTGAAGCAGTGTTAAAGGTATATGTTCATTACTAAGTAGAACACCTTTGACATGACCAGAGGCTCAAAATGATCACAGAAGTCACTGACTCACAATTTTCTGGAACTAATATATTGTCAGGGATATCTAGACCTTAGGCAGTAACAAAGATCATCTTGTTTTGTACTTCTGTGTCTGGAAGAAGTTTCCTAAAAATCTGACCCTAAAACTCCCACTTCATTTGCCACCTAATATCCCCAGGTAAATGTACCCAAAATAAGTTTACCTAGTATTAGTCGATCTAATTGGCAATCCAGTAAATAACTTTTCAAAATTTTACTTCTGGTTTCCACAGGGAAACTAGGAAATTCAAAGGTTTTCATCCTTTGGAGATCCCTGTGAAGCAGTTTACTTCTGGTTTTTATGAGGGAATTGTGCACTTTCCCATGCCCTGTTCACATCACCACAGTTATTACTGCCTCCTCAAGGAGATGCACAGACACTCACTCCTTCACAGCACCGTTTATTCCTTGAGTACACAGCTGCTCATATGGATGTCGGAATTTCATGATCTTTGCAATGACATTAATAGGCAGCAATATCTTAAAAGACATATTTTAACTATTATCATTTGGCTGCCTAGAGAGATAAATTTAGGGAGAAATTTTCTCATTGAAGAGCAGATTGGTGATGAATAGCCAAAATATGCAGGTGGAAAACAACGAGGTAGAGGAAATTAATCTCTTCAATAACTATTAGTTTTTATGTATATGATATATATAAGATACCATTTATAGATGAGATCACAAAGTAACTGTTTGCCTTAGTGATGCTGATAATTATTAATAGAGCACTAAATTTACTTGAGTAATATGTCAAGCAGTATATTAAGCAATTTGCATATATTTTCTCATTTAATCATGACAATAGCCTTGTGAAGTTTTTAATGTTCCTTTTAAAGAAGTGAAATGAAAGCACACAGAAATCATCAATTGCCTAAAGTAAAGTAGTGGAACTGGAACTGGAACCTGCATCTCTTTGACTTCACTAAAAAGAACCCACTTCCCAACCTCATCCAGATAAGCGCAAGTTTTCTCAGTGATTTAGTTGGCCTGTTTAAAAAATCACTAACCTATTTACTCAGTGAGCAACAAATAAAACAACAATCAAATTTTATTTATTAGAAAACTTTATTTTGAAGTTAGGTCAGGGATGCTTTCTAAAGGGAGGAAGGTTTGGAAAACTGTTAGAATCTAATTGCTAAAATAAGAACAATTAATGTTGGCTTTCTTTGGGGAGGACAATATTTACTCCTTTCAATTATTTCCCAACATAACTGGCTAAAAGTAGATGAAAAGACTAACCAACTGAGTGAAGAAACCACAGCCTTTGTCCACATTAAAATTAGACAGTGGGAATGTTTATTCCTGATTGCTCTTGCTTTCTTAGAAAGGAGTGACTTTATGCTCCATGCCCCGGGAAAGAAATGTGTGGGAGAGACACATCTGACTAATGCATTCAAGAAAAAAAATAGTGTGGTTGACTCAGTGTCTCCTGGGTCTTCTTTTACATCCAACTGCTTTGGAAGGCTTATGCATCCTCTGCTGCTCTACAGAGCAAGTTGAGAGTCTGGCTTTCACCCTGCAGGGGAGCTGTGCAGATGTCCAGTGGCAGTAGGGACTGCAGGACTAAGTCTACTTAACGCAAGGATGAAAGATAAGCAGGTCAATTTTGCCAAATTAACTAAAGTTCTGATCTCCACTCACTATTATTTGTAATACACCCACCATTTTACCTTTTATTTTTCTGCTGTTCTGTCCTCACAAAAGTAAAAAGGGTTGTACAGTTTTACAGTTTTTCTTTTATTTTTTTTCCTTTCTTTTTTTTTTTTAATCTTTCTTCCAGGAAATCTCAGCATATTATTTAAAAGAAAAACTTTAGACAAATTTAACAGAGTTTATTTGGGCAAAGAACAATTCATGTATTGAGTGAGCAATGCTCAGAGCCAGAAGAGGTGGACAGTGAGCTTTTTATAGGCTGAACACAGAATCAAAGTAGAAACATCACCTGATTGGATACATCTAGGTGTTGGCTCTATTTGGCCATGGTCTGAGTAATTAGTGTCCTGTGCTTGGCTGAATCTCAGCTGCTCATGATTGGCAAAAAGTTTGCTGTTTGTTACAGAACAGATTCCTAAATTATGTTTCAGTTTTATACTTAGTAACTACGGCTTATTGATTTAACACTACAGTATTAACATGAAGTCTCAAAAATATGCAAGACTGGTATTTAGGAACTGAATAAGATTGAAATTTCTGGTATAGTACTAGTGAAAGGTCTTAGAAAATGGAAGTCATGTTGCATTTTGAATTTAGCTTTACATAATGGCTTATCCATGGGAGATTAGCTGTTTTTGGAGGTTCAGTGGTATTTTTAATGACCCCTTGAATTATTGTGTGGGTTGTACAAACCTTAATAAGCAAGAATAGTGTTCTCTGCAGTTGACATCGATCTGACCTAAGGCATGCGATGGTCCCTCATGACTGAACATGACCCCACAGGAGCTGAACAAATTTTACCTAGCATATAGATTTTATTGACTAAAAGGAGACTTTGAAACCTGCTTTATGCTCATTTAAGCCAAGCAAAAATTCATTAGGCAAGCATTTATGTCATTGAAGTATGGATTAATTTTCCCTGATTTTCCTGTGCTTCTCTGCCATTACCTCACATTAGAATTTGTAATTGCAAAGAGAGCTAAGTTCCAGGTAAGAACTCCACAGTGTGACCAGTGTAAGTGAGACTGTGCCAGCTCAGTTGTTGCACATTCTGCTAATCTTTATGTAGTTTGTAACTGCATCAAGGGTTAAGAGGAAAATCCCTAAAGGTAATAATCTTTAGCAACATACACATTGTCTTGAGTCAGACTCCCTCACTTGGTCTCAAATGGGACCTGGTTTAAGCCACTTCCAAACTCTGATTAAAGTTTTAGATTTCAGAGTTGTGGATTGTGGTTCCATCAACATAAACTCAGTAGATCATATCATTTAAAAATGATAGAAAAGGGACTATTAAATTTTAAAGAATTATCCATCAACTTTGAGGAAACAATCAACATGTCAATAAAATTATTTTAAGTACAAACATTTGGGAAAGCAGTTTTAAAAGCCTGAGCAGGAACATTCTGTCTCTAGGAATTTCTTTTCTCAGAAAATCTAAGACTTTGTGCATTGATTTTAAAATATGCTTTGCTCTTGGTATCAGGAGTAGTGAAGAGTGAAAGCATAATAAATATAAGCTAATTAAACTGGAGGAAGGAAGAATTTCCATACAAGAAATATGATTTTAAAGAAAAGGAGAAAAATGAGATTTTGGAGGTTAAGCCAGACGATATGAAAGCAGACACTATACACCTGGGTGTAATAAGTTTTAAAGAAAACATGAAAGAAGAAAATTCTGTTTTGGTTCCTACCAGAGCAGAAAGAGTGGCTTGGTTAAAAAAAAAAAAAAAGAAAAAAGAAAAGCACATAGCAGCAAAAAGCAAAAAAGGTTTTATTAACTGGGAGCTTCATCTTCAAAATAGGCCAAAAAATGTTGAGAAGTATTTTCTTAAAGATATGATTAAATAAATAGTTCATTTTTTCAAAATGGTGAATCATAAGGACTATGTAGTTATTTTGCTTAGAAAGATTAAGTACTTAGAGAAATATTTGACATATTTGAGAGAGGAAGACTCGTAAGATCATGGTGTCATATAATTGTATGATTATGGAGTGACTTTCAAGGTGATGCAGTGAATGTAGGTAGGAAAGTATTACTTTTGCTTTGAGGAAACAGGCACAGAGGAAATGAGACATCTTGTAAAAGAGCCAGCAAGAACAATAATAAATTATGGCCATCCCTAGTCTGATGGAAAAATGTCCCCTTAATGGAAAGATTCAGACCAGGGATATGAAGGTGCATAATATTTATCTGAATATTATTTGACTCTTGCAAACCCAGAAGTTGTTCATTTGCTCTCTCTCACCAAGGTGGCCTCACAAAACCAAAGCTAGAAAAGTTAATAGCAAATACGAATGTCTACCACCACCACAGAAAGGGAAAAAATGTATTTATATCTGACAACATTGCTAGCTCTAAGTGTGGTAGAGAAAAAAAAAAGTGAACTCAAATAGATTAAATTGTTACAAGCTCAGTTGAGCCTTCCACAAAGTATATGGGGTATAAAGAAGAAAAGATAAATTAAGGCATAGCTTACCATTCTAGAAAAAAAGGACAGTAGAAATAAATGCTACTGGAGGCTGGAAATATTAAAAAACAGAAGAAAGACAGCCAGGACTTCCAGGTGTTTTACAGAGATATTGGTCACACACACACACCCCCCTATTCTTGGTACTATGCCCAATCGCACACTCACACAAAAGAAATCTTAAGATCTGGGAAATGGTCCACAATCAGTGCAAATTTCCACACGTTGCTAAAATGAACATATGCCTCAAATGCCACTTTTTGAGTGAGGAGACAGCATGAGTAAGTGGATGACAGTCCTGGCTCTAGCTATTGAAGAGGTATCTGCTACACAGCCATCGGAGTGGGTATCTACTCAGGTATCTCAGGAAGCTTCTGTAGCTTCCAACGTCAAAGTGTTTAATTTTTAGAAATAAATTGTATGTTTTACTGTAACAAGGATTATGGAGTTTGATATTTTTATATTTTACATTTATGTGTGAGAGGATTCAATTTTTGGATTGTAGTTTTTTAATGAACTCCATATTAGGGAAAGAGCTTAAATTCAAATGTGGAGAATGTGTGGCTAACTATTATCAGGTTATTACAATAGTTGTTATTAAATCTCATCTATTATTTCATCCACTACTACTTAATTTCATCCCATAATCTATGGTGAAGTACACTGAAGATAGTGGTCATGCATATATTATGTTGAAAAACTGGGAGGAAATATTCAGCTTAGGGTTTAGCAAAGCCTTTAAGTTACTTTAATGAATGACTTGTTCTAACCCAGTGCTTCTCCAGATTTAATGTACATAAGAATTACCTGGGGATTCTGTTAAACTGTACAATAATTAGATCTGGACTTACTGTGAAATTCTGCATTCCTAACAAGCTCTCAGGTTATGGTGATGCTTCTGTTCTGCAATAGTAATGTTCTAACCCATTCCAAAAGCCTCTAAGTCAAAAGCTAACATCTTACCAGTGAATTCAGAGCTATCACAGAAGAAATGCTGGCATTAGGGCAGTGGCCTTATGATACTTGGAACAGGACTTTTCTAATAAATCACCCCCATCCTCTACTAAAGAGAGCTGCCACAACCAGGGCCAATTATGGGATTAATTGTTTGTGCTAACAAGAAAAAATAATCTGAGGAGTGTTAGAGAAGAGTTAGTTTCTATTCCTCATATTTCAATAAAAGAGGAATATATGTAAATACATACCTACTTCCTAATGCAAGAAATACAGGTATGCAAAGATTCTGCTTCCTCCCTATCCTCTAGCCTAAAACAGAGAAGTGACACACTTGCTTTAGGTTCAGTGTCTTCCAAGCTCTGTAGAGTCACCTAGCCTGCAGGATGCCAGCTTTCTCTGGTCTATAGGGAAAGCTTTTACTGGCCAGGAAAGCCATCATTGTTCAGACCTACAGACATCAGGTGGATCATTTTGTTTAACACTGAGGTGAAACATTTCAACTCCAGGTGGCTATATTCTGAAAGCCACACTCATCTAATAGCTTTATTGGCAATAAATATGCCATTTCCCCCCATATATCCAATTCTAGTGTGTTATGTCTCAAAAAGTTTCAAATTCAGGAGAGGAAAATAGAAGTGTTCATTAGTGATCACCTAAAAGACCAATGATCAATATAATAGGTGTGACTGCCTCATGATCTGTTCTTTATAAGAAGAATGGTTTTTCTCCTGACTCTAACTGCCATTGGGCTGAGTCCAGAGACCAGATTTGGGAAGAAAGAGGTAAGCATTAGGCTGATCCTTTCTTTCTCTGACTGTCTGGATTTTTAGTGGAAGAGAACAACGTGGTAAAGTGATGAGGTTCCTCTACTTAACTGCTGCTTTGTTTATTAGTCCCCAGTCTTAGCAACAGGCAAGTTTTAAATGTAACCAAATATGCACTGGGAACCTGAGCACATAGATCAAGTGTCCTGTTTCCCTTGAACCAGCACAGAGAGTCAAGGTTCATTGAAGAACTTTGGCTTCTACATCAGTGCCACGCTCACCAAGGTATTAGAAAGATTACACAGACAAGGAATGAGAACCTTTGTGGGAGGCAACTAGGTAAGATACAGATACAATTCTATGTCCCCAGTCTCAACCTATGTGTAGTGAGCAAGCAGCCTAGAAATAATAGCTTACTTCACAAAGGCAATAGGAAGTGCTGACTACATCAGCAAAAGGTTAGAGCCCTTGGATGGGGATAAAAAAAAAAAAAAAAGCTTATGAATGTGAGGTCTTTAAGATCAGAGGTAAGTGGAGAAGAACCACAGATCCTAGCAGTAGGTGTCAGTATATCCTGCAAAATACAAACAAGACCTGTCCAGAGTCAGTGGCTACTTGTCTGGCCCCTCATAGCAGAAAATAGCACAGATACAAAGGACGTTCACCAATCTGAGATCCTTTTTAACCACAACAAAGGCACAGTAAGACCCCTGATATACACGGTTGCCATTTTGGGGAAGAGAAGGTGGGACACAATCTGAAAGAGACTCATGTACATAAAAGGAACTATTTAAACCAACACTGGTGGGTAGTTGAACTATGAATAGATGAACTATGTTAACAGGAAACGACGGATGTAGTTAACCAAAATATGTATCTTTAGAAGTTGCATGAGGTTCAGAATAAATAGCAGATCTGTTATGAAATAAATAGAAGCTACATTTTTCATATTAACCAAATATGAAATAAACTGAGAATGAAAATACAGTAAGGATAAAAGATGGAGAATAATCTAACATAGAGAAACACCTTACACTAAAGGTATTTTAGAAATGAACAACAATGAAAATGAAAGGCAGGAAATTTGGAAAAATAAGAATAAAAGCTAAAGAGAAATGTGGATCTTAAAAGTGTTTCTGCCAACCACACACATCCACAAAATTTATGTTTTTAAATACTCCTGTGAAATTCAGCATGTCAGTAATATATGAATGATTATAAGAGAATTTGTAAAGAAAAAGCAGATTATCAATAATGTGAACAAAAGCAGACAGGTCTCAGAATCCTTATCGGCAAGAATGTATCTTGGATGACACTGGAAAAAAGGCATTCTAAATTCTGAGAGAAAAAGTTTTTTTCTACCTAGAATTGAAAACTTTGACGAACTATCAATAATATCCAAGCCAGAACAGTGGCATTGCAAAATTCCAAAAATCAGAAACTTATTCCTGGCACATCTTTTCCTGGAAAATTAATTATGTCTCTCAAAAAATAAAAAAAAAGGTGAATAAGTGAAGAAGATATTTTGAAATTCAATCAATAATAATTTTAAACCTGGAGATCAATGGAAGAAAATTCCAGGATAAGAACTGAAGCAGAAAACCAGTTCTCTGGGAGGGATGTCATGGACATTTTTAAAAAGTAATAATACATATCAGAATAATTATATAATTCAAAACTAGAAAAAGTAAAACAGATTAAAAAGAATTTAGTGAATTAATAAGTGTATTAGGTATTAACATATTGTTATATAGGTAATGTTCTATATCTAGTATTTGATGAATAATATAATTGAAATTGATATGATATTAATGAGAATACACAAAAGTAAAGGTTAAAATGTAAAGCAAATTAAAATGTTGCATTATTTGGAGGAATGAATGACATCTATGTTAGTCCAGGTAGTCAGTGAAGTGGATGTCATGACACAATTAAACCTGTATTTTATTAGGATAAATGAATGTAAAGGGAAATGAGGAGGAAGCTAGGATGACTGGAAGAGTATTCAGAGGGCAATGCAAGTCTGACTCTGAATGAAGAGGATAATAAGATTGGTGGGAGCATCCTTAACTGCTAAGCAGTCTAAGGAAGATACAGCAAGTCCTCTCAGAAGACCTTGAGCCAAAGCAGTGAGCAGAAGAGTCCCATGTGTCCCAGAAATGAGGCTGCCTTAGTGAACATCCCATGCTCAGTCACTGCCCAGGAGCAGCCCCTGCAAGCCTGGCATAGTCGCTGGAATCATTGGTTAATAATATTCTCCTTACAGTTTAAAGTTTATTAGGGTCATTCTTATGGTTACCATAGCATGGAAGAAAAATAATTTGATCCTAAGAATATTCAATGTTGACCTGGTGATGATGACATGGTAGTCAAAGAAGAAGATGTAATCCAAGCACACCTCTTAGCTTTGCAGTAGAAAATCTCATGTAGTCAGAATCAAGCTAATCCTCTTCAATTTCTTTAAAATATAAAAACCAATCTCCACACAGATTTAAAAAGTTAGTATGTTGCAGAATAGCTGTTTTCCTACAAATGCAAAAATAATACTACAAATGTCAGAAATAGAATGACAGAAGAGGAGCAAAGAAGTAAATGAAGGAATAGGATACTTACAGTCTCCTCTAACAAATGAGATGTCAGGAGATCATTTCTGTGGTAGACATAGAAAGAAATGTGGCTTAAATGTTTTATTTACTTTAATAATTTAACAAACAGAAAATTCACGCTGCATGATAAGAGTGTTTTAATAAGAGAGAAAGTGTAGTGTGGATGATATAAATGAGATAAATCTTAATCAACTAGAGAGGTAAGTAGTGATTTAAGAATATTTCTTAGTGTTATGGATGTATTTACCAGAACTAAAACAAAAACAAAAATATATATATTTTTTAATTTGTTATCTCTGGCAAGTAATCCTGGAGGTTAGGAAGGTTCAGTTTGGATATTTTTGCTCTTGATTATGTAACTTTCTGTTTCCACATATATGAACATGATTTTTTAAAGTTAAGGAAAAAAATTAAATACCTTTGCCATCCAGACATAATCATATTTTATATTTAGTGTTGAATGTTTGTATGTTAAAATTATGTATTTGGCCTTATAAGGTAGATATTGTTTTGCAAACTGTTTTTGCAAACCGAATTATTAAACATAAACTCTAACATGGTATCTTCATTTCCATTAACATAAATACTGTAATAAAATTCCCTAACATATCATTTTTAATAAATTGCAATTCTCTTTTTAATGAATTCTAAGAAATTTTATTATAATAAAATCATAGACATTCTAAGTTTAAGATAAAGAGACTTTTTTCCTCCAAATGTGTATATTATGTATTTCCTCCATTCTCAACAATGATATGTCAGAGTACCGGATTCCCACTTGTTACTAGATTTTTTTTATGTCTTAGTTATTTTAATTGCATTCCCTTTTCTTTGATAATTAGTAAAGTTCTGTATCTTTCATAGGTTTATTGGCTGTATTTTATTTTTTGAGTTTTCTGGGATATATGTATATATATATATATATATATATATATATATATACACACACACACACACACACACGATGTGTATGTACGTATATGTATATACACATGTATAGTGGGATATATATATATATATAACCTATTTTTTTTATTACAATGCCCCTTTCAATGGGTTTTAGCATGTAGACAATTATATTTATACGTGTCCAAATCTATCAAGCTTTCCATTTGTATTTCCTTTATTCCTTCTGTCCCTTGAAAGACACTCTCTACGCAGTACATCTGCCAGCTGAGTTGTCTGTATCTTATAGGTGTGTTTTTTCATTAAAAGCAAGTCATCATCTTGTATGTTGCTCAGATGAACACAGTATTGCTGTGTATCACATATCACATATACGGGTCTGCCAGAAAACTCTCTCCCATAACACCACCAAACATAGCTCCTTGGGACTTGCTGTGTGCTTCCTGGGAAATGAGCTTAGAACTATCAATCTGAAAGTATTATTGTTTTAAACACACTAATCAAAATTTCATAAGTAGTTTTTATAAATGTTAGCCATATATCTTTCTTTTCTCTTCTTTTTTTTCTTTTTTTGAGACAGAGTCTCGCTCTGTCGCCCAGGCTGGAGTGTGACGGTGTGATCTCTGCTCATCTCACCTGTAATCCTAGCTACGCAGGATGCTGAGGCAGAAGAATCACGTGAACCTCTGCCTCCCGGGTTCAAGTGGTTCTTCTGCCTCAGTATCCTGAGTAGCTAGGATTATAGGTGCCTGCCGCCATGCCCAGCTAATTTTTTTTTTTTTTGTATTTTTAATTGAGAAGGGGTTTCACCAGGTTGGCTGGGCTAGTCTCGAAGTCCTGACCTCCTTGGCCTCCCAAAGTGCTGGGATCACAGGCATGAGCCACCATGCCTGCCAATATATCTTTTTCTATACCCTTTTATAAAGGAGGAAGGTATTTTCCTCCTACCTTCAAAAATCACATGTTCTATGCTGTGAATGTTGTCCAGAATGGTAATAAATTCTATTTTCTTTGGCCTTCAAGGTTACTTGAATTCATTATGAATCTTTTTGCTAACATGGATTCTGAATTTTTTAAAATGCAAGAATAATGTGATTGTGATTTAAAATAAGATATTATAAGGAAAAATTTTTGGTGAGAAAAGTCACAAAGTATTAAGTACTGAGAGCAGATAGAAAATGATTTGTGTGAAAACTTTCTATACATTTAGGAAGATAGCTGCCCTGAACTTTTTTTTAGCAAGAAGTTAAAAACAATTATATTTAATCTTTTTGATGAAAATGGTAATTTCATTGCTTACATCTCACAAATTCAAGGTCTATTTAAGCATAATGGACTTAACCTTCCCTTTTTATCTGGAAGAGAACAAAAATTGTGATACAGCCTCAGATTCAGAGGAAATATAAATTCTCCTTCCATCCATCTACCTTTTATTGATTTTGGGAAAGGAAGATCACCTTCTCAGCGGTGCTGTGTACCTTTAAAGAAAGAAAATTTATAAGGTCATTTATCTTAACGATTAACAATGTATATCAAGCACCAATATTTATATTCCATGGAGACAGATTTTTCAGAAAAAAAAATTGAAGATCATCACATCATCTCTGATGTGTAGAGACAATACATGTTGTTAGAAATATTCCTACCCTATTATATAGGTAATGCTAAGAGAAATAGGAATT
Source organism: Cacajao melanocephalus (assembly GCA_963573385.1). Lineage (NCBI taxonomy): Eukaryota > Metazoa > Chordata > Mammalia > Primates > Pitheciidae > Cacajao > Cacajao melanocephalus. The sequence goes on along the minus strand of CAUYLG010037322.1, from coordinate 29,479 downwards.
TTCTTTTTCTCTAGGGAAATAGTTTTCCAACAAGTGAGAATGTCTACAGTTGTTTATTGTTTACATGGTGAATTGCAGGAGCATAAGCTTTTAAAGTGTGGGTAAATTGCAGGAGCATAAGCTTTTAAAGCAATACATGCCTGGGTTGAATGCTTACGTACACTATAAGCAGTGCAGTGAAGGCTCTGGGTGTTAATATAGGACAGTGCAGCAGCCTCGTTTGGGGAAAAGTAGAAATGTTATTCTTAAATAAGTTTATTTGGCCTGGCTTAAGGCAAGAGGATGATGTAGACTAATGAGAATGACCAATCTTGCGATCTTTCAATACTACTCTATCTGTATCCTGGAGCAAGTTACAAAACATCTCTGAACGTTCTGAACATTACATTCCTGATCTTTAAAAAAGAAATCATATTACCTGATATTAATAATATGTATCTTGTAGTTTGTTGTTAACCTCAGAAGCAATACATCCAGTCATTTGTAGTTTACAAAAGCCAAATATAAAAATAGCATTAGTTTCTAATGTGATCGTTATCATTATTATTATTCACTTTGGATATGTGTACAGTCTTGTATATTCCATAAATTATGTCATAAACTTCTGTCACTTTCCACATGGAAAATATAAAAATGTTTCTTCATTTTCAAAAGGTCATTTTTGTGTCTTTTTTCTATTTCATTCTTTTAAAGAGAAAAGCAATGCTACACTGATTCATTTTAATTCTCTGTGAAACATTATCTGAAATTGCCTTTTCAGGGAAGGTTCAGTCTGTACTTCTTATCTGGTATTACATTTAAGCAAGGAATACATTTATCCTAAAATCATCATGTTTCTAGAAATTTGATCCTAAGTAATCTTCTGAAAAAAAAGAGTCCTAAGTAAAAACATACTATTTTAAAAATCAAGAGATGTTCCAATATTCAGAGTGGCTAGAATGCCAAGTGAAATTCATACCCTCTGGCCAGATTTGTTTTTAAGTACATCATTCTTTCTCTAAATTCTTTTATATGAGAGAGAGAGAGAGAGAGAGAGAGAGACCCTTGAGAAAGTTCTGTTTCTTTCATGTTTTATCTTTGATCCCACCAGCTCCTTTTCTGGAAGTGTGCCAGATCTCTTTGATGAAGATGCTACAAAATAGTCCTGCTTGTGGGTACTGCTATCTATGCCTTCTGCTGCTCTGGCTGAACTTGGCTGAGCTATGCCAGCCTCAGGGGCAACAGGTGCATTTATCTCAAGCCTATGATCATAGACTTCTTATAACCTACAGTTACAAGAAATACTCAATTTGCCTGGCCTTACTTTGTTTTGCTCACACAAGGAAGAAGGAGTATTATGAAGAATCAAGGCCAAGAAAATGGCCAGTGTTCTCCATAGCAATTATAAACTGACACTCATTCACTCACCTACACTGGTTCCATCCTTCCTGTCCATTGTTCTGAAGAATAAAAACGATCTTTCTGTACCTAATATAAAAAAGATACTCTTTACTTTTACTAAGAGTAAACAATGAGTGCCTATAATGTATCTGAGACTCTTAAGTATTTTACAGCCAGTCATGGTAGCTCACTTATGTAGTCCCAACACTTGGAAGGCTGAGATGAGTGAATTGCGTGAGCCCAAGAGTTCAAAACCAGCCTGGGCAAAACGGTGAAGCGCTGACTCTAAGTGGGAAAAACAAACAAAGAAACAAATAAAAATAGCTGAGCATGATGACATGCACCTGTGGTCCTAGCTACTCCAGAGGCTGAGATGAAACTATCCTTTGAGACCAACAGGTCAAGTCACTGTTGGAGTGAACCTTGTTAAGTCACTTCACTCTATCCTCGGTGACAGAGTGAGACTCTGACTCAATATAAAAAGTAAAAATAAAAAAAATTAAAAGGATGTTACATGTAAACTTTCTATTATTCTCACAACCTTGCAATGGAAGTATCACTGTTGTTTCCATATTACAGAAGAGAAAATTAAGTAGCTTGTTTAATGTCAAATAACTATTGAAGTGATTTTTACATAATAGATATATACAAACAAAGGATTTGTTATATGCTTGTAGGAAATATAACATCATGCTGATGTTATAATAAATTCTAAACATTTTTGATATGATTTGGCTGTTTCCCCACCAAAATCTCAAATTGTAATTCCCATAATTCCCATGTGACAGGGGAGGGACCCAGTGAAAGATAATTGAATCATGAGGGTGAGACTTTCCAGTGCTGTTATCATGATAGTGAATAAGTCTAATGAGATCTGATGGTTTTATAAAGAGGGTTTTTCCTGCACATGTCCTTTCTCTTGCCTGCTGCCATGTAAAATGTGCCTTTTGCTTTCTGCTGTGATTGTGAGGCCTCCCCACCCATGTGGAACTGTGAGTCCATTAAACCTCTTTTCCTTTATACTCTGTCTCAGGTATGTCTTTATTAGCAGTGTGAGAGCAGACTAATACAGTAAATTGGTACCAGGAGTCGGGGACTGCTATAACGTTACCTAAAAATGTGGAAGCGACTTTGGAACTGGGTAACAGGCAGAGGTTGGAACTGTTTGGAGGGCTCAGAAGAAGATAGGTAAGGGTAGGAAAGTTTGGAACTGCCTAGAAACTTGTTGAATGGCTTTGACCAAAACGCTAATAGTAATATGGACAACAAGGTCCAGGCAGAGGTGGTTTCAGATAAAGATGAGGAATTTGTTGGGAATTGGAGTAAAGGTCACCCTTGCTATGTAAAGAGACTGGCAGCATTTTGTGGAACTTTGAACTTGAGAGAGATGATTTAGAGTATCTGGAGGAAGAAATTTCTAAGTCACAAAGAATTCAAAAGGAAGCAGACCATAAAAGTTTGGAAAATTTGCAGCCTGACGATGGAATAGAAAATAAAAATTTACTTTCTGGGGAGAAATTCATGCTGACTGCAGAAATTTACGTAAGTAACTAGCAGCTGAATGTTAATCACCAAGACAATGGGGAAAATGTCTGGAAGGCATATCGGAGACTTTTCTCAGCAGCCCCTTCCATCACTGGACTAGAGCCTAGGAGGGAAAAATTGTTTAGCAGGGCTGAATTCAGGGACCCCCTGCTGTGTGCAGCATCCCAGCTGCTCCAGCCTGGGCTAAAAGGGACCAAAGTACAGCTTGGGCCATTGCTTCAGAGGGCACAAGCCCCAAACCTTGGCAACTTCTACGTGGTGTTGAGCCTGCCAGTGTGCAAAAGTCAAGAATTGAGGTTTAGGTACCTCAGAGGTGTGCTGCAGGGACGGAACCCTCATGAAGAAGCTCTGCTGGGACAGTATGGAAGGAAAATGTGGGATCAGAGCCCCACACAGGGTCCCTACTGGGGCACTGCATAGTGGAACAATGATAAGAGGGCCACTGGGCTCCAGACCCCAGAATGGTAGATCCACCGACAGCTTGCACTGTGCACCTGGAAAAGCCAAAGACACTCAATGCCAGCTTGTGAAAGCAGTGAGGAGAGAGGCTGTACACTGCAAAGCCACAGGGGTGGAGCTACCCAAGGCTGTGGGAACCCACCTCTTGCAACAGCGTGACCTGGACTGGAAACATGGAGTAAAAGATCATTTGGAGCTTTAAGATTTAACTGCCCCACCAGATTTCAGACTAGCATGGGGCCCTTAGCCCTTCATTTTGGCCAATTTCTCCCATTTGGAATGGACGTTTTTATCCAATGCCTGTTCCCCCATTGTATCTAGGAGTAACTAACTTGCTTCTGATTTTATAGGCTCATAGCCAAAAAGGACTTGCTTTGTCTTAGATGAGACTTTGGACTGTGGACTTTTGAGTTAATGCTGAAATGAGTTAAGACTTTTAGGGACTGTTGGGAAGGTATGATTGGTTTCGAAATGTCAAGACATGAGATTTGGGAGCGGCCAGGGAAAAATATGGTTTGACTGTGTCCCAACCTGAATCTCAAATTGTAGCTCCCGTAATCCCCACATGTCATAGGAGGGACCTGGTAGGAAATAATTGAATCATGAATGTGGGTCTTTCCCAGGCTGTTCTTGTTCTTTTATAAAACCATCTGATTAGGTGGTTTTATAAAAGAGAGTTCCCTGCACACGCTCTCTCTCTTTCCTGCTGCCACGTAAGCTGTGCCTTTCATCTTCTACAATGATTGTGAGGCCTGCCCGCCATGTCAAACTATGAGTCCATTAAACTTCTTTTTCTTTATAAATTACCCAGGCTTAGGTATGTCTTTATTAGCAGTGTGAGAACAGAATAATATAATTTTAATCCCCAAAATGACTACTTAAACCTCGCATATCTAAGTGCATGTACATTTTTTATGACAAGGAACAATATGCCTAATAAACCCAAAATTGTTTAATTCTCCCCTGCCAGGATGGTGCTTTTCAAATTTTGATGAGCATATTAATAAATTGGAAACTTGTTAAATACAGATTCTCTTCAGCTGTTCTGCAGTAGTTCCTGAGATTGTGCATTTCTGATGATCTCACAGAGGATGATGCTCTGCAGATTACTTTTGTGTAGCAAGCCTTAGTATATCTTTGGGTTCAACTTTAATACTTGGTTCTATATTTCAATGAAATCCTTGTGCTGCAATATGGTAATACATTTAGTTATTGCATAAGCCAATTAGCATTGAATAGGGCTGCATCATTTTTAAAAAATTATAACTATAACCCCAGCTGGCTATCTCACATATTCACAATATATACTTTCAAATTAAATTATGAGACCAAAAAATGGAGCAAAGCAATCACTATTGTCACTGTGAATGCCAGTGAGATGCCCAAAGGAAACATGAAAGTGTATATCATAAAAAAAGAAAGTTGGGAGTATATATTTTATGAGTGCCTAAACATGCATACAAAAAATTACATTTTTACCCCACAAAATCACAGATATTCACTTAAATAAATACCATCACTGCCTATCTAAGTCTTAAATAATAACTTGACTGCCTACATATTATATAGGAAAATAATTATTTTTCATGTATGCTTCTCAAATCCTATCCTAGTTCTGTTACATAAGTTCCATTAAAGTAACACTAGCACAAAAAAATGTTTTTGCATTCTCAACATTTGCCTGAAATTGCCCATTCCCAAATTAGCCTTTACAGCAATTTCATGGATATTTTAGTTCAAATGTTGCATTTCCTTCCAGTCATCCAGAGTCCCCATGTCAAATTCCCACCAGCAGTACTGGTACTTATACGGTCACATGAATAGAAGCAAGGCAACAGCATGAAGGGTATCAATTGTGTCATAGTATTCATAGTTAGCCACTTTATGGGAAAAAAATCACTGCCTTACAAAGATACCTGAAATTAGTTTCCCACAATAACCCTTTTCTGTACCTGTATTGTCAGCATCTTGGGCTCAGCTGGAGAGCGGAGGGCACTCTGTATTGGAGCACAGTCAGAAACCAGTCACACCTGCAGCCTCATAAGTGATGAGCGTTGAAATAGAAATTCCCGGTGTCACAATTAACCTTGATGAACTATGATCATTGAACACTCAGTTTAAGTGCATATACAAATACATGGTAAACTTCATGGAACTATTATCAAAGCTACAAATTGAGCGACTGAAATTTGAGAACAAAGACTAAATTAGTTAAGACTAAATTAGCCCAGGTACACTTAAAAATGCACTTGGGCTTTAAAAGAAAACATATAGTTGGTGCATTTTATTTTTAGTTTCTTTTTCTCTTCAGAATACTTGGCACTGATGAAAGAGTTGTGAATGTTTTACTCTATTTTACACTATAATGTTTAGGAGTGATTCACAACCTGTATCATATAACTCCTAGATGGATCTTTAATACACAGAGTTGTGAGCCTCACCCTGTTGTATTCAGTCAGCCTGCAGTGGACCTTATAATTAGCATTTCTGAAAGTCTTTCTTGTCCTGATGATGCCACTGGACCCTAGATTACACCTGGAGAATTACTGCCTTGAAGTATACTGTCAAATTGTGCTCTCTAGATTGGTTTGCCTAATTTGTTTTTAGTTTGCAAACTCTTGTGGGTTTTGTTGTTGTTGTTGTAGTTTTAATAATATTTATGTTTTCTATTGCTTCAGTTTTAAATCTTCATGTAAAAATTTGTAACCATGTTATTCCAGTTAATATTTGTGTGTTCTATTATTATTCTAAAGTAATCTACATTGTTAAAAATTCAGAAGAAAGTTAAAATTTATCCTTTTTTTCTTTGTACCTGACATACAGGCTTTAGAAATGTACCAATAATTTGCTCATTTTATAAATAATTGTTCAAAGAGATGATATAATATAAAGCCGTGGCAAACATAAGGAAATGAGGAAAGGACTTCCATGTTAACTGTGGATAATGGCTGCAGAGGGCAATATGGATAGCCTGTATCCACAGTGTTCTCCCTACCAATAGGAACATAATTATCAGTCAGGGTTTGGTGTGAAGTCAACTACTTTGGCTATGAGTACGTCTGACATCACAAGCTCTCTAGACTATACCATCAGTCTATAAGCTCTACCTATTATATGACTCCCCCTGTAAGGTACCTCTCTGTGAAAAGTACAGCTGTAATACCATCAGGTTTCAGTACATGAAGAAGAAACTTGACAAGATTGATAATAGGATGAATAAAAAATCAGTTCTAGTTATACAAGAGAACTGACTGTACTATGTGTTGGTTAGCCTGGAATAACTTCTTCAAATTATTGGTAAACTCATTTCAGGAGAAGATAAAATTTTAGGACTCAACGTTAGTCCTGAAAAACTAACACTTCTGGCTGGAGTTATGGGTCCCAGGGATTTGGGGACATCTCAGTATTTATGTATTCCAGTGACTAATTCAAAGGCTAAAAGATAAAATAAGTTGTTTCTGATTGAACCCTCAAGAAATGGACATATTTACATATTCTAGAAATGAGAAATAAAGCATTGTAGGTGCACATTGTATGAATTGTATCAAAAACCTCTAAAGTCTGGACCCATAACTTAGCTTCTTTGAAATTTTGAGCAGGTTCTACTTAATTTACAACTAAATGTCAGCAATACTGAAGAATGAAAATAGTCATTACTGTGAGCACATACTGTGAGAACAGATTTGGAATACAAATCACAACATTTTCTTCTGGTTTTATCTCCCTTCTTAATCCCCAAATTGCCTCATCATTTTACAATATTTAATATTGTGAAATGGATATGCAGAACCAGACACTGCTATAAACCAGTATGATAATGTTTAATTCACTTTGGATATACCCACATTTTGGGGAACCTCATTAAACAAAGTAGACCCCCAAAAATGACAAAAGGCAAGTCTTGAGGCTAATTTTGGCTACATAAACTTAAACGTATGAATGAAATATGTGGAGGAAGTCTAGAAGAAAATTTATCTTTGAGTCAATACAGTAGCTTGAAATCTTTTCTTTAAAAGAGACTGGAGTTGTTTTTTGGATCTACAAGATGAAGTTCTGGAGATATTTTTCATAACATTGTGCATGTACTTAACACTACTGAACTATACATTTGAAAAAGGTAAAGATGAGAAATTTTAGGTAATGTAATTTATCACCACAATAAAAAAATAACTGGGATCTAAAAATTCACATGCTAACTTTTTTTATAGTATCCTGCCCTTAAAACCCTATGTATACCATTATATATTTTTTCATTCAGTAGTATATCATAGAAGTTATATATTCATTAATACAGCAAAAATTATTGTTTTAAGCACCTGCTTTGTAAAAGGCATTTGTGTGGATGTTATAGACATGAACAAAACTGTTCCTACCTTCACTGTGTTTACAAAACAAATGGAAGTTTTTTGTTTTGTTTGTTTGTTTGTTTGTTTTTTTGACAGTCTTGCTCTGCCGCCTAGGCTGGAGTCCAATATGAATTAGGTTCACTGCAACCTCCACCTCCCAAGTTCAAATTAGTCTCCTGCCTCAGCCTTCCAAGTAGCTGGGATTATAGGTGCCAGCCACGCCTGGCTAAATTTTTGTACTTTTAATAGAGACGAGATTTTGCCATGTTGGTCAGGCTGATCTCGAACTCCTGACCTCAGGTGATCCACCTGCCTTGGCCTCTCAAAGTTCTGGGATTACAGGTGCCCAGCCAGAGATTTTTTTCCACATGTCATCTTTTTAGATCCTGTGGAAACCTGTCATCTTTTTAGATCCGGTCCAATGTTCCATTGGATAAACTTAACTCTGTTTTATTTATCATCTTACTGTTGAATACTCTGAAGAATTCCACTTTTTAGCTATTAAAAATAATACTGAAATACTTTAAAAATATATATATTTGAGCACATGTGAGAATCTATTTCTTTGAAATACATGTAGGCATGCAATTTGATGCAAAGGACTTTTGCATTTCAAATTGTCAAAGTTTTTGCCACACTATTTCCAAAGTACTTATACCAATTTAATCTCTCTTTGTCTTACATATAATTCCTTATTTCAACCTTACCTTCCAACATCTACAAACTCATAATTGTACATACATAAATATCATAAATTACCTCTTTTTATTTTTGATTAATTCAACTGATATCCATATATGAGGTAGTATATTTTAGTAGTAAAATGTAATGTTCTATAGCCTTGTTAATCACAGTGTATTATTGAACAGGCAACATCAACATCACCAGGGAGCTTGTTAGAAACACAGAATCCTGAACCCCAACCCAGATACACTAAATCATAATCTGCATTTTAACAAGATCCCTGGTTGATCCAAATGCAAATTAAATTTTGAGAAGTGCTGATTTAAGATACACAGCCCTAGGTTTTGATCTTGTTATACTGCATAAATACTTACATCTGTGTGAACATGGCCATGTCAATATATCTAAGTTTTCACATCTACATAATGTGAGCAATATTATTTATCTTATTTGGTCATTAGGTGATTTCAATGAAATAATATTCATAAAGTCAGTAGCAGAGAGTTTGGTATGTAATAATTATCCAGTAAATATTGGCTTCTATTAGTTACAGTGAATGCTATATTTATCATTATAGCATCTATATTATTATCTGATTAGTATTTATTTTTTGCTGACTGCCTGTTCTTGACATTAACTACTAAGAATTTTTAAAATTGAATTTGGTAAGGTTTCCTATATTTGTGACTTACTGTTTTTGTGTACTAATATAAATAGAACTTTCCTTTTCTAATATATATTTCACTGGAAGAACGTAAATATACTCAACATTTATGACATTTATATAGTTTTTATTCTTTAATCCTAATAGATTATTTTCCAAATATTCTTGCTATGAAATTTATGTATTATCACTGCTTTCAAAAGTATTAAAGATACCTAAAATTTTAGCCTGTTTAGCAGTGAGTGCTAGTCCTTTTACCATGTCTCTTTATGCTGTGGGCCCTTTTTAAAGATTCAGAAGGTCAGGCCTTTAACCTTTCCCTAGACGGACTGCTGCATACTTTATTCCATAAATCTGCCTATTTGTCCCACTTTATGTGGAGGACATTTTTATTGGTTCAGTTTTATTTCATTACTTTTAGCTCAACTAAGCTTTTGTTTTATCAGCTTATTGAGAGTAAAAAATTGGATACGGATTTATTTTCTTCCTTTACAAAACACTTTCATCACCTCTGGGGACATGTGCACAATATTACTGACCTCCCACGGGTAAGCATTCTGTTTACTCATTGTGTGAAATATTTTATCTCTGATCAGCATGGAGGCTTACTGGGTACTTTATTCATAAATGATAGGTATCTTCACTTTTTAGCTTCAGAAAAGTTTTCTTTAAATCTCCATAACCATTTCAGTGTTGCTTCCTTCTTAAAAACAAATGCGTTTGTGTTAATGATTTAGAACCCCCTGTGGAGAATAAAGAGATGGTAAATTTTATTCCATGATCAAGACAGGGGAAAAAAGGGGGGAAACTACTAGTAGGTTCTTTCTGATTAAAAGCTTCTTTATATATACTTTGGAACTACTCATAATTAAAGATGTAGACATATATATATACACACACATATATATATATAGGATTCATATTGCTATTCTTATATTAGAGGAGGATATCTGTGATTTCCAACTTTATTTTCAAATTTTCTTCCCCCATTTTTTATTTGAAACACAGATAATCTATAAAGTTATACTCCAGATGATGACAAGTTCTTCATAGGAAAGGAAGGACACAGAAGTAGATTTTGCCTTTGGAAGAGTATGGGAGGAAAAGGTGGTAGCCATTGGGTGGGTAAGAAGAAATAAGTATACAGATAACAAAAACCTGATGGTCAGGGACTTGTGTGATGGTTTAGAATTCTAGGTAGTCGCAAAGACCAAGAGTGCCTTCAGCCTTTTGTCAACTCTTCCATAGGCTTCCACCAGATGCTCATAACAAAATTTTGGTTCATTTTGGGAGACTGGAGAGAACTCTCAAAGGGGCATGTGCATAAATGATGGTTAGTTTTTGCTTCAGCATGGGTGCCATCTACTGAGGTCTTCTTCCATACAAAGAGAAAAACATCTGCCACCAAGTTAAGAGTAGAAATTATTTCACTGTCAATCATCACCCCGCCCCCACTGCCCCATCAGTCCCTGGCAAATTTTGCCAGGGTGCTAGGGGTAAAAACAAAAGTTATCTGTATCAGGAGATGCACAAAAAATCGGTACAGCAGAAGTCCCAGGCAAAAGCCAGGGTCAACTAAGTGAAGGGAAGAAAACCTATGCATGGTCTTTCATCATCATTGATGCTACACAAAACTCTTTGCTTCTGGGCCAGGAGCAGTGACCGGCGGCCACAAGAAAGGAGGCAGGAAACAGACTTGAACATAGGTTTCTGGTGACACAAGGCAGAATTCACCTTCCATAGTGGATGTGTAAGGATGCTGAGAAAAACTCATCCCTGAAGATCACATGCAAATGTCCTCCTATAAGTGACAAGCTCCAGCATTTCACACATGGGCAGAAGAAAAGCCAGTCTGCTTAGAGAGACCACCATCTTCGATGCAGGTGTTCAGTCTGGCTGAAATTAGAGATTAGCACTGAGAAAAAATGGTCTTGTACTTCAAATGTCACTCTATTCTGAAGTAGCAGCTGTCTACCACTGGAGAAATTTGAGGTCTGTGGTGCATTTAAGTTAAGCAATAATAAACTGAAACCTAGCTCAACTACAAAATAGAAGGACTCATCTCCCCATATCAACAGAAAGAAAATATACATTTTCTTGGCATGCATATTGTTTGCTTCAGTTTTTGGTATAATTTTATCAACCAGTGTCCAGCACCTGGTCATATATGCATGTATACCTGTTTTCAAGAGAAAAAGCAGTCAATACAACCAGAAACAGTAATAATACAGATTTTGGTATTTTATACTATGAGAAGGGGATTAAAGTAACTATAATTAATATGTTATGGGACTACTGGAAAGGTGGATAACATTCATTCATGAGCAGATGGGAATTATTATAAGAAAAATGGAAAATGTAAAAAGCATCACATTTAAAATAGGGTAGATACACAATGTGTACACAGGTACACAGTCAAAAAATGAAACAAATTCGAAGTTCACATACATACGTTCACACACACATGTGCTTAACTGTGTTCTAATTAAGTTGATGAAAGCCAATAATAAAGAAAATATCCTGATGGAACTTAGTGGGGAAAACATTACATAAAAAGGAAGAGAAATAAAAATGATAGCAGAATTCTTATCCCAAATTGTGCAGACCAGAACACAATGGAGTGAGATCTATAAAAATCTATCAACATAGAATTCCAGAGCCAGAGAAAATGTATTTTAAAAGTTAAGATGAAATATATAGTTTTTCAACAAAAAAATACTAATAAATTCATTGCCAGGAGAATTGCACTGCAATCCGTGTTAAAAAAAAAAAAAAGAGCTTTTCAGAGAGAGAAATCATGGTAAAATAAAGAATGTAGAACCAGTAATGTGTGAGGAGATGTCAAATAATTGCCTGACTATTCATCTAAAAAGATATTTGTTCTTTTGTTTGTTTGATACTGATTCTCGCTCTGTCGCCCAGGCTGGAGTGCAGTGGTGCGACTTTGGCTCACTGCAACCTCTGTCTCCTGGATTCAAGCAGTTCTCCTACCCTAGCCTCCAGAGTAGCTGGGATCACAGGATGTGTGCTGGCTGATTTTTGTATTTTTTATCAGAGACGGAGTTTCGCCATGTTGCCCAGGGTGATCTCAAACTCCTGACCTCAGATGATCTGCCCACCTTGGCCTCCCAAAGTGTTGGGATTACTGGCATGAGCCACCATGCCCAGCCCATCTTAAAATATATTTGCCTCTAAAACAAATATAGCAACCCTACACAAATAAAGAAACCAATACTCTAAACAAATATGGAGACAATGTTTTGTATGGATAATAACATTTTTAGAATTAGCTTGCACAACAGGAATAACAAAAAAATGGGAGTGATAAAAGCAGGTATTTTGTTGTGTTTTTATACTTTATATTAGGTAGCATAAAAATTTTGGAAAACAGCCAGATAAGTTACAGTTATATAGTAAGTCACAGAGAAATATTTTAAATTAAAACAGTTGAAAACTGTTAAACATAAACCAACAGTGAGAATAAAATAGAATCATAAAACTGTGCACTTATTTAAAAAATAAACAGAAAGAGAAGAAAAGTGAAAAGGACAGATTTCACAAGAAAAGTATCAGAGTGGTTGATTTAAGTACAACCACACTGTAATCACATTAAATAAAAATAGTTAAACCAATTAAAAGGGAGACTGACAGACAAAATAATAAGTCAAGACCAAACTCAATGTTGTCTGTTACAAACGTATTGTCTCTGGGATCTAATATCTAGGTTAAATGTAAAAGGATGAAAAGAAAGATGCATTATGCAAACAATATTTAAAAGAAGTTGTAGTGGCTAAATTAATATTAGAATAAAAGAATACACAAAGAAATATTGCTGGAGACTAAGATGTTCAGTATATAAAAATAACATATTCATCTTTAAAAATTATTAATTTTTACTTACCTAATGACAGTTTCAAGAAAAGTAGAAATTTGAAATAGAAGAATTAAAATAATTAACGATCATAGTTGATAAATTCAACACCCTTTTGCAGTATCTGATAAAACAATAGACATAAAATTAGTAAGAAATAAATGAACTTGGCCTAATTAGTATTTACAGAATACTGCACATAGTGAGAATACATGTTTATTTCAAGTCGATACAGAATAGTTACCATGTAAAAGCATATTTTATTTCAGAAAAATAAAAGTTTCCATAAATTTAAAGAAATAGAATTCATACAGAGCATATGCTTAAGCAACAAATACTTTGTTAATGAATAACAGAAAGATATCTGGAAATAAAAATTATTCTGAAATTAAATAATTCTTTAAAATTATGCGTGGATCAAAGAAGAAATTTCTGAATCCATTTCCTAGTACATTAAATGAAAACAGAACATATCAAACTTTGGGGGATGCAAACAAAGTTGTACTTAATAATTTTGTAGCTTTTAATGGCTCTCTCTCTCTCTCTCTCTCTCTATATATATATATATATACACATACACACACATACACATATATATACACACATATATAAATGAATACATAGGGATATGTAGATACATAGATTATTGATTTAAGATTGTGTGCGTGCACATCTTAATCATTGATGTATACATCATTGATGTGTACACAAGCACATCTTAAATCAATGATCTTATTATTTTGGAAAGTTAGAAAAAGATTAGATGTAAACTAGATAAAAGGAAGTCTTTAACAAACACAAAGACCAAAACTAGCATTTTGCATCTCCTGGGTTCAAGCAATTCTCCTGCCTCAGACTTTTTAGTAGCTGGGATTACAAGCACACACCACTACACTCAGCTAATTTTTGTATTTTTAGTAGAGACAGGGTTTCACCATGTTGGTCAGGCTGGTATTGAACTCCTGACCTCATGATCCACCTGCCTCAGCCTCCCAAAATGTTGGGATTACAGACATGAGCCACTGCACCTGGCCAACACAAGCTTTAAAAGGTCAAAAGATCTAAATGATCATCTCACAAAGGAAGATAGACAGATGGAAATAAGCATATGGAAAGATGATCAAAATCATTAGTCACAGTGGGAAAAATAAAAACTATAATGAGATGCCACTACACATTTATTAATGGTTAAGAAACAAAATCTGACAGTGACAATTTCTGGCAAAGGTACAGAACAAAAGATGCTCTCATCAACTGCTGACGGGAATACAAAATAGTGCTGCAATCTTAGAAGACAGCTTGGTCATTTATTACAAAATAATATAGTCTTACCTACTATACTGGAGGTCCTGTGGTAAATTCAGTGGCACATGTCCACAGTAATAAGTCACAAGTACACAGATGTAGTATTATTTTAAATACATAATAATACTGCATCACTTTATTTATCCTCATGACATTTTTTTCGGTCAATCCTGAACCTACATTCTTAAGTAGTCAATTAATTTGAAAACTTATGTCCGCAAAATCCAGCATGTGAATATTTGTAGAAGCTGCATTCATAATCACCCAAAATGGAAATTATTGATATGTACTTAAATGAATGGATAAACAAAATGTGATATAGCCATACAATAGAATACTGTAAAGAAATGCAAAAGCATGAGCTATCGATCCATGCAAGGATCTTAAATGCATATTGCTAAGTGAAAGAAGTCAATCTAAAAAAGCTATGTATTGCATTATTCCCTTCATATGATATTTGGAAAAGGTTTTCAACATGGATTTTGATAATGCTTTCAAGGGTGTATTCTTATCTACAAACACGTCAAGTTTAACACATCAAATATCTACAGCTGTTTACATGCCAATCATATCTCAATAAAGTGGCTTAATTGAGAGAGAGAAGAGAAAATAGGTGTAAATATCCTGAAATTTGAAAGAAGTATAAAATTTAAGAGGGAGAGAAATTTATGCATTGATTAGTAAAATGCAATGTAACATGATGTGAATAAATGACAAAAAGAAAGTATAGTACAACCACAAATAAAATATTATTATGCAACCAAAATAAGTAAATAAATTATGATACATAACACTATGCGATGTATCTCTAAAGAATAGTGCTAAGTAAAAGAAGCACATTTAGTAGGTATATAACTGACTCCTTTTATATGTAATTCTAGTGTAGATAATACTGTACTGACAGAAGACAAATGAATGACTGTCAGACATTTGGAGAAGAAAGAGGGAAAAGTTTTCCTCCTGTCTGCAAAAGGGCAGTAGGAAAAGTTTTGGGGTATTAAAATTGTTCTATACATTTTTTATGTTTTGGTTAAACAACTCATCAAACTGAAATCTTAAAAAGTGTGATTTTTAATTTTTTTATTTAATTCTCTAGTAAACTTCACTTATAATGAAAAGTTCAATCTATAGGCTTACTGCATCAAAGACACTTTGAGATTTAATGTTATCAAACACTCAGATTTTTGGGCCCTGAGCAGACATATTCAATAAGAACCTCAGGATATGCAGCCTTAGAAACCACAGCTTTCAAACCTACCCTTCCAAACCCCAGCTCAGATATAAGCATTTGTTCTACTATTCCATGCTTAAGAACACCTGCTGAGCTTGTTAAATAAATCAATTTATCTTGCTTCACTGGAAATAGGTAAAGTCTGTTCTTTTATTGATAGACACAAAACGATATGCTTTTTATTATCGTATTATTATACGATATGCTTCTTGCATCAGATTTCTGAGGTCAGACATATCGATTTTGATATAGGAAGTAAGACCACAGACTTTTCATATCTCATTGTCACAAACAACTGGAACTATATTTGGACATAACTACTTTTAAGGTTGTGGAAAAGTTCACTTCATCAAGAACTTCATAAAGATCCACTCAGAAGCTTGACAGAGAAATAAATTTAGCAGTTTATTTTGTGTAAGGGTCTCAGATGAGTTGAGCACAAAACACCTGTGCTCAGCAATCTCTTGGTGACTTATCTGTTTGCAGGTGCAAAGCGAAGTGATAGCATGATGTTAAATTTATTTATGTTACTACATACAATGTCTGAGCTTTACTTTCTCAATAATTTCCTTTCTTATTTGCTTATAACGTTTGTATATTAAAATTGGGAATAGTTTTGTTAGATTATAGTGGATTAAGAGTCACGTAATTTTCTGAATTTTGATACTTTGTTATAGTTATTGCATCTGAGGCACTAAAAATTAAAATATCTCATCTAACAGTATTGATGAATGCTTATATTTATGGAACATTAGCATGATGCCAGGGATACAAAAATGAAAGGCATACCTGCTTTCAAATTATTAAAATATTCTGGTGACAGAATGAAAAGCACGATTTATCATTCCGTAGTATAAACTCCCAGCCACTTATTCAAATACAAAATACCAGATACCAAAGTTTTAATGTCACATTCTTTTTTCAAATTATCATGTTTTCATCAGAAAAACAATAGATCGATAGTTTTGTTTTGGTGTAGATGAAAATCAAAACTTCCACAAAAACAACAACTTTAAATGGCTTGGATTTAAAATTAGAGTTACAAATATTTACATTCCATGAAATATTATCTAATATAAACGGTAAATATCAATGGAAATAGTATCCAGCCAAGCATCACAATATGTTAGTCATTATAATGCCTGTATTACAGAGTATCTTTATGAGTTTTTAATTATAACTTTAACTTGATTTATTTTCATATCCCTAACTTATTTGCAAACCTATATCAGGTAATTGGACAAAGCTACAAAACAACAAATATTTCATGTTAATCTCAGGTAATTTTCCAGTGCACAGAAATTGCGTTTTTGCCCAGAACAGATGGGCATCCTATTATATTCCAGCAAATGCCAGCCTTACTTGACAAGGGCGGCAATCTGCTTGATAAGGGGCTCACATTTCTTCTTGTTCCCAGCCTTCACTGTCTTTCACTTTTGTGCCTCAGGCATCACACAAGGTATGAAATTTAAGTCAATGTGCTTATGCTCTCTGCTACCCAACTCATGACAACTGACACTTGTGTGAACACCTGACTTCAAATAGTATCATCTCAATCACTTGCAGATAGATAAATAGCAGAGGCATAGACATGAATCTTACAATACAATGTCATGCTTGAAGAAGTCGCATTTAGAGTTGCCCTTAGCAACCAATCTAGT
This sequence comes from Cacajao melanocephalus, assembly GCA_963573385.1. NCBI lineage: Eukaryota > Metazoa > Chordata > Mammalia > Primates > Pitheciidae > Cacajao > Cacajao melanocephalus. Next base: position 12,333 of record CAUYLG010037322.1, on the reverse strand, counting down.
TTATTTTCCTCCTTTCAAGCGCAAGCTATTTTTCTGCTGAAGTGGAAGTTTCCTATTTTTCAGGGAGTCTTCCTTTCAGTTCACATACTTTTTCTTATACACATGTGATCATTCACAATTCCCTTATTGTTTGCCTAGCATCAAACTCTGTCAAAAGCAGAGTTTAATAATATTTTTCACTTTTTATTTTTCTATGGTTATATTATTACCAAAAATACTGTATTGTATTTCTCATATGAATTTATTTTAAATGTTTATAAGGTTGGACAGCTCCTGTACAAATCTAACAGTGAAGCTAAACAAATACTAAGATTTGAAAGTAAGTATGAAAATAAAGTTTTGTTTTGTTTTAAAAGTTAATTGACTGTTTTGATTCTAGATTAAAAGATTGTTTATCTAATTACATGGAGATTTCTACACTATCATTTAAAATATTTGTAACAGGAATAATAATACATTATATAAATATATACATACCAATAAGATAACTTCGATCTTGGGAACAAATTATAACCTACTGTTAGACTGCATTTTGTTAAGGTACAAAACTTTCAATAAGTGTTAGATCAGAGATAAATAATAACAGAACCTCAGCATGGTTAACTTATAGTTATTTGTTCTTTCATCAAATGTCAGGACAGGATTCTTACATCATCTTTCTTAAGATTTACAATGTCCCAGAAAGAATAACTGAAGTGATCATGTGTCTTTCAAGTGTTAGAAGACTGCTATTAAGAGTAATTAATTTTAATTATTTTTACTTAAATGCAGTCATGCCAAATACTCTGTAATGTTAGACTCTTTTATGTTTGTTGAGCTTTTAGCTTATAATCTTTCCCTCTTCCTACCTTTCCAAAATATAATATCCGGAATAATCTTTCCCAACTCATATTAGGAAAACTTTACTTTCACTTTTGTCAGTTTGTCAAATGTATAGTAGCCAGCAAGGAAGACACTGGACTTAAAGCTCTGAATAGTAACTGGCATACACATGGTCCCTCAGTAATATTTATTACTAAACATTTACACAGATATTCCATATTCATTAATGTAATTAAAACAAAGGTGACAGTGGTGCTTCTCTAAAATTTCTTTCTTTAAGGTCGCTACCATGAGATCAACTTGTAAGTGAAATGATCCTAAAAGAAAACTTAATGATTCTGTTAACTCATGTAGAATCCATCCTATATTGACTTTTAAGGATAAAATTATCTACTGGGACAGATTTTTCTTAATAGCTTATCCATATACTGTCTGTTCCACAACATTGAGGGGACATTGTGAATTTATATTAATATAAATGCATGAAATATCCCAGGCCCTAAAATATCAATAGATGCAGTAATGCATCTGACTACACAATCACTCACAAGGAATGATTTAGTGACCACAGTGAACATCTTTTACCAGTAATGCTTTGTATTTTTGCCTAAAATATGTGAGCCCCAAATATTCACAACTGTTTTGTGTTGTTTTGTATAACAGAATATATGACTATCCTATAAGATTTTTTGAAAAGGAGTGTTCTGAATCGAAAGTTTAGGGTTGAAAATAATATATGTAGTTGGCGGAAATAAAATTTAGTATGTAAACAATTATAATATGCATTTATATGTAACTTAACATATCAAAGTACTTCCAAAACTATGATTTTACTGTATTTTTACAACAAAATCCTTTTCTGAGATTCTCAATTCATGCAAAAGGAAGTCATGTCCCTGATAGATCAAATACTTTTTTCCCTGACTTGCAGAGCTAAAAAGTATAATTGGTAAGAGAGGCACCAGTAAATATTATTTCAAACCAAAGTCTTATTTTTTACTTTTTAAAAATTATTTAATGTAATTTTGGTACCATAGTTCCAGGAATGGTATGAGCTGTAGGTACCTTTACTAAAACACAATTTTACCTAAACCACCACCCCCGCCACAGCCAGAGTAGTTCTGCTTCATTTGTTTGCACACTGAGCTTGGTAAAATTTTGTCTCAAAGGATTCAGTAGCTTAAGAAATTTGAACACATTAAGTATATACTTTTAAAATGAAAACAATTGGGGTAAATACTGAAGAATTTTAAAAATCTGATATTGTAAATAAGTATTATCTGAGGTTATTTTGAAAATTTGCTTCCTAATATTATCTTAATAGGAGCAAAACTGGGGTTTATCTAAGGAATATCTACTGTTAACATAGTAGATCTAATAAATATCTAAAGTTAACATAGTAATATAGTACTTTTATATAGATATCTCAGAGTTAAAAAAAATAAAACTCAAATCTGGGGCAAAAGAAGGGTCAATATGATATATAAATAAACACTTCTTAATGGAAGAAGTATAATTTGATTATAAATATTTATTTGTTTTTATTTTTTATTGTACTTTGGGCTCTGGGGTACATGTGCACATCCTGCATCCTGCAGGATTGTTGCATAGGTACATACATGCCACACCAAGATGGTTTGCTGTCTACATCCACTCCCCTGCCTACGTCACCTACTTCAGGCATTTCTCCCTGTGTTATCCCTTCCCACCCACCCCACCCCACCTGACCGCTGTTCCTCCCCTCCCCTCCCCTCCACCCCCTCCACTTAGCCCAGTAAGTGTTATTCTCTTCCCTGTGCCCATGTATTGTCATTGTTCATCACCCACCTATGAGTGAAAACATGCAGTGTTTGGTTTTCTGTTCTTGTGTCAGTTTGCTGAGTGTGATGTTTCTAGATTCATCCATGTCTCTACAAAGGACATGAACTCGTCGTTTATTTTTTTAAATATTTAATTTTACCCAAATATAGAGAATAAAATTTAAAACAGTAGATAATTGTCCACTCAATATATTTCCAAAACTAAAAACTATATATATCTTATTAAATGTTGCTAAAAAGTTGGAAATTAATGCTGTTATGCACTGAGTTAGAGTATAAACTGGGGAAGTATATTTGAAAGGAGTTTTAACTACTTTTAAAATTGTTAAATAGTCAGATCCTATAATCTTGCCATTTCTTTTGGGGGGAAAGGTATGTAAATTTTTGTTTGTAAGCACCATGATATAGGCATAAAGATGATCAGTAGTATGTTTTGGTAGCTAAGGGTAATGAAATATTCTTATCATGTGAAAGTGTTTATCTAGGCATGGTGTAGAAGCACCAGGGTTAGATTCTGGGTGAGATTTTTCCAGGTGAGGGAAGGCTTCCTTCCCCAAATATACATTGACTGAGACTTTATATTTTAAAGGTAGCTAGGTAGATAAAACTTTAATGCCGGAATCTTTCCAGTGGAAATATATAGACATACCTCAGATATATTATGGATTTAATTTCTGACCACTGAAATAATGTGAACATAGCAATAAAGCAAGTCACATGATTTTTTTGGTTTCTCAGTGCACAGAAAAGTTCTAAAGAGACACTGTAGTGCACAACAGGACTATTTCTAAAACTACATATATGCCTTATTTTAAAAAACGCTTTATTACTAAAATATCTTAACAATCATCTGAGCCTTCAATGAGTCATACTCCTTTTAGCTGTTTTACCCCGATGTTCACGGCTGCTGATGGATCTGGGTGGTGGTTGCTGAAGGCTGTGGTGGCTGAGACAATTTCTAAAAGTAAGACAATGAAGTTTTCTGCATCCACTGACCGTTTCATTCACAAAACTTTTCTCTGTAGTATGCAATGTTGTTTGATAACAATTTACCCAGAGTCGAACTTCTTCTAAAACAAAGTCTATCCTTTCAAAACCTGCAGCTGTTTTATCAACTAAGTTTATATATTTTAAATATATTCTCATCATTTCGACAATGTTCACAGTATCTTCACCTGACATATATTCCATTTCAATAAATTTTCTTTGCTCATCCATAAGAAGCAACTCCTCATTCAGCTTTATCATAAGATTGCTGCAATTGATTCACATCTTCAGGTTTCACATATAATTCTAGTTCTCTTGCTATTTTCACACATTTACAGTTATTTCCACCACTGAAATCTTCAAATCCTCAAAGTCATCTATGAGGATTAAAATCAACTAATAGACTCCTGTTAAATATTTTAATCTCTTCCTAAGAAACACACATGATCTTAGTGGCATCTAGAAGGATGAATACTTTCCAGAGGTTTTCAATTTTGCCCATATCCATCAGAGGAATCACTCTCTATGGCAAATATAGCTGTATGAAATATATTTCCTAAATAATCATACTTGAAAGTTAAATTATTCTTGGATTCGTAGGCTGTAGAATGGATGTTGAGTTAGCAGGCATGAAAACATCATTAATCTCCTTGTACATCCCTATCAGAACTCTTGGGTGACCAGGTGCATTGTAAATGAACAATAATGTTTTGAAAGAAATTTTTTTTCTGTGCGGTAGTCTCTACAGTGAGCTTTAAATATTCAGTAGGCAATGCTGTAAACAGACATGCTGTCATCCAGGCTTTATTGTTTCGTTTACAGAGCACAGGCAGAGAAGATTTAGCGAATTCTTAAGGACCCTAGGATTTTGAGAATGGCGAATGAGCACTGGCTTCAACTTTAAGTCACCAGCTGCTTTATTCTGTAACAAGAGAGTCAGCCTGTCCTTTGAAGCAAAGCATTGACCTTTCTTCTCTAGGTATGAAAGTCCCAACTGGCATCTTTTTCTAATAAAGGCTGATTGGTCTACGTTGAAAATCTGTTGTTGAGTGTAGCCATCTTCATTAATGATTTTAGCTTTATCTTTTGGATGACTTTTTGCTTCTCTACCTCCATTTGCTGTTTCATCTTGTACTTTAATGTTACAGAGAAAGCTTCTTTTCCCTAACTTCATGAATGAATCTATCTTCGCTAATTTCAAACTTTTCTTCTGCATCTTCATGTTTCTCAGCTTTAATATAATTGAAGAGATTTAGGGCCTTGCTCAGATTAGGCTTTGCTTTAATAGAATGTTGTGGCTAGTTTCTATCCAGACCACTAAAACTTCTCCATATTGCCAATAAGGCTGTTTTGCTTTCTTTCTTTCTTTTTTTTTTAATCATTTTATTTTTATAGACTCAGGGAGTACAAGTGCAAATTGTTACATGGATATATTGTAAAATGAAGAGATTTTGGGCTTCTAGTGTACCTGTCACCCACATAGTGAACATTGTCCTCAAAAGATAATTTTTCAACCCTTATGCCGTCTACTTTCCCAGCCTTTAGGAGTCTACAATGTCTATTATTTTCCTCCATATGTCCTTGCATACCTATTTGTTTAACTTCTACTTACAGGTGAGAACATGCAATATTTGATTTTCTGTTTCTGTGTTATTTCACTTGTGATAATGGCCTACAGCTCTACCCATGTTGCTGAAAAATACATAATTTTTTTTTAATGGATGAATGAATACTATTCCATGGTGTTTGTATACCACATTTTCTCTGTCAGTACTCCATTGATGGACACTGAGGTGGATTCAATGACTTCGCTATTGTGAACAGTGCTGTGATAAACATGCCAGTGTAGGTTTCTTTTTGATACAAAGATTCCTCCAAAAAGACTCCTCAACTTGATGAGTTACCTTGGTGAAGTTTCAGACACAAAATTAATGTACGAAAATTAGTAGCATGTTTATATGTCAATAACAAGCAGAAAACCAAATCAAGAAGGAAGTCAGTCCCATTTAAAAAGCCATAAAAATAAAATTACTGGGAATATATTTAACAAAGGAGGTAAAAGATCTCCCCAAGGAGAACCACAAAAAACTGAAAAAGAAATTGTAGATGACACAACCAATGGAAAAATATCCTATGCTTTTTAATTGGGAGTAACAATATTGTTAAAATTACCATACTGTCCAAAGCAATCTACGGATTCAATGCAATTTCTATCAAATTACCAATGTCATTTTTCACAGAATTAGGAAAACACATCCTAATCCCAATGTTATTCACCTGATATCTACTAACTACAGGCAAGACAGTTTCACATTTTGCTTTCGGTAGAAACTGCTCTGTGTATACATGAATGTGGTAAAATATTTTTCTTGATTTCTAGCACATTGCTCATGCTCTGGTCTAAAATTCCTATGGAATCAAAAAGAGCCTGAATGGCCAAATCAATCCTAAGCAAAAAGGAAAAAGCTGGAGGCATCACATTACCTGACTTCAAATTATACTGGAAGGCTGTTTTAACAAAAACCACATAATACTTGTACAAAAATAGATACATAGATCAATAGAACAGAATTGAAAATCCAGAAATAAAGCCCTTCACCTACAACCAACTGATTTTTGACAAAGTTGACAAAAATATACAATGAGGTAATGACACTTCATTTGGTAAATGTTACTGAAAAAAATAGATATCCGGTTGCAGAAGAAACTAAACTAGACTCCTTTTCTCACCATATATAAAAATTAACTCAAGATGGATTAAAGACTAAATGTAAGACTTGAAACTATACAAATTCCAGAGGAAAACCTAGGAAAAACTCTTCTGGGTATTGGCTCAGCAAATAATTTCTGTTTTGTTTTCTTATTTCTGTGTTCATCAGAGTAGCATTTCAGATTTCCTTTAAGAACTTTTCCTTTGTAATCACAAGTTGGTTGACTGTTTGGCACAACAGCCCTGTCTTTCAGCCTATCTTTTAGCCTATCTTGACTTTTGACTATACCTTCTTCACTAAGATAATCATGTCTGCCTTGAATTTAAAGTAAAAAGATGCTACTCCTCTTTTCACTTGAACACTTAGAGAACACTATGCTGTTATTAATTGGCCTAATTTTAATATTCTTGTGTCTCAGGAAATAGGGAGACCTAAGGAGAAGGAGAGAGATGGAGGAACAGCCAGTAGTAGGTGGAGCATTCAAAACACATAGTTTTATCGTTAAGTTTGCCATTTTGTATGGGCAAATTTCATGGTGCCATAAAACAATTACTGGGAACATCAAAGATAACTGATCACAGTTCACCATAGCAGATATAATAACAATATAAAAGCTTGAAGTATTGCAAGAATTAACAAAATATGACATAGAGATGTGAAGGGACCATGTGCTGTTGGAAAATTACTGTGGATGGGCTTGCTCAACCTAGTGTTGCCACCGTCAATTTCTAAATAATTTAATGTTTTTAAAGCACAGTAAGATGAAAGGCAATAAAACAAGGTATGTCTGTACAACAACCAAGTAGTAATTCTGGCCATTCTCAGGCCTTCACTCAGACTCGCCTCCATAAGTGAGAAATGTTGTTGTTTTTAAAAACAATGAGTATGTCATAAACTTCCGGCTTTTGGTAGAACATATGCTAAAAATAACTACTATTGATGAAGTGTTAAATTTCAGTTAACACTTGTACACTGCTAATACTGTGTTCTTAAAATTTCTAAGCCATAACCTTCATTTTAGTTTTTTGATTATCATAGCTATAAAGTTTATAAAGTTTAGAAATTTATAACAATCCATTGTTTTTGCTGCATTGTTTAGTTTCCAATCTCATTTTTCTTTAACAATTGAATCGATTTGGCAAGGTAAGCTTATTCTTTTTCCAAAGACTATTTTTGAGGAGTACAGTAGTGTTCCCTGTTCACCAATTAAATTGACTTCTAGGATAAAATTCTGAGAAATTAGATCATACAATCATAGATATTGATCATTTTGAATATAATTTATTTCACTCCTTTAAAACCACTAATATATTCAGTGGCATAGAAAATATTTGCTCTCACTTCTCATGGAAGTCTGCCACTTTGTTTGTTATTGACCTGATGTCTGATACCTAGAGGCAAGATAGTTTTACATTTTGCTCACTGTAGAAACTGCACTGCAAATACGTGAATGTGGTGAAATGTTTTTCTTGATTGCTAACACATTGCTCATACTCTGGTCTTAGTTTGCCAAAGATTACTTTGAGAAGAACATGTAAGAGCACAATTCCTCCATTCTCATGTTCATCCTTTTGTGGAGCAAATGTGGCAGTGGGAGGGAGAAAAGTGAAACTGTTGGATTTGAGAATCAAAAAATAATGGATTGAAATCCAGGAAGTGCTTATTATGAATGTGTGATCTGGGGTAAATAAGCCAAACTCTAAACTTGAGTTTTCCTGTTTATAAGTATGGATAACATTGTTTGATGACATGGCTGTTTCCAGCCTGAAATGAGATATTTCTATTCAAGCTGTCAAAGAATTTATAGACCACAGACTCAAATGTTCCCAATCTGTGCTTTCTGGTGCAAGTAATGAGAAAGGAAGTTGCTTGCAACTTATTCTGATCAGTTTCCTAACCTTTAAAATGTTGTACTAATACCTATTGTGTAGGTATCAGAAGAATAAACTGATTAATGTGAATTGTATAGTTATGTTACTTCTCTACAATATAGGCTCAATAAATGTTAACACTTTTGTTTATTAAGTAAATATTTTTACAATCCTTTATAAATGCAGTGCAATGAAATAGGTCTTGAGGAGAGAAATGACTGGTTTTCTCTTTAGATCCTTGTTAAAATGATAAATATATACATATAAATAACATCAGCCACACAACATAAAATTTATTACATGGATTCAGGATACAGACTGTGCAAACAAATTGTTTCAACAATCTGTAGATTAGTTTTCTAATCTTCAAAATTAGGCTAACAATGATAACTACCTTATAGGATTGTTTTGAGAATTAAATTAGTGAATATTTATAAAATACTTACAATAACATTTGGCATGTCCTAAAAATGAAACCCACGGTGAAAAGGAATGCATGTCATTTGATTAAGAATTGAGTGGATATACTTCTATCCAGAATACACAAGTCACATTTCATAGAGTAGTTAGCATTTGAGCTAGGCTTTAAGTGTTGGAGAATATCTGAGCAAATAGAGTATTAAAGGAGAGAATTCTATTGATTAAAATAAAAGATGAAGACCCAGACCAGAAATCCAAGTGTTTGCAAAAGGAATAATAATATTCTACATTAGCTGAAGTGACCAATTATGGAAAAAATTTTAAAAATATTAAGAAGTTAAATGAGGAAACAGATCCTAGATATTATTAAATCTCTTTATTGTCCTGCCTATGAAAGAAGGGGTCAATTAATTTGGCAACACATGTAAGATGAAGACATAAAATTTTAGTAGGAAGACGAGTTTTGTGGCATTCTAGCAAACCAGGGAAAATAATCAAGGTTCAGAAAGAGAACATTGAAAGTCACTGAAAATAAAATATTTAAAAAATGCTGCAAACAGGAAACCAACAGAGTTTTGTAGGAGATAAGGGAGTGAGAAAATTTAAAGATAATTCTGATGTTTCTAGACTATGCCTGTGAAAATTGCCCTAATATAGAAGCAACAGATATATGGTTAATATTTCATGTTTAGATACATAATAGTATTTTTCTAACTCTAAATTTTAGTTTTATGTAAATCTTATTCGCAGAAGATTTGTAACCATAACACACTACTTCTCTTTGGGGAAAATGTACACACATATAAACACAGATACCCCACCACCACCATATCACATTCACTATTTTGTAAAAATAACATTTATACTCTTTTTTTTTAAAGTAAAAATTTTATTGTCCAGAAATAGAAGATTATTGAAGGCCATTATGCATATCTACATGATGAAATTTATTGTAACTAATGAAATTTATGTTTTTGAAGACTGCTTGATGGCCTAAGGAAATGTACATGGTATAATGTGAATAAAACTCAATGCAGAATCTGATCAGTAAATTAACAAAATTTTCAAAATAAACATTTAGAATAAATCCTAATGTTATAAATCAAGTAGATTTTATATGTGCATCAAAAACACTGGAGTTAGATTTTATTTTTTCTCTATTTTCCAGGAATATTTTATAAACTTTTCAATTACGTTTTAAAATCAGAAAATAAATGAACATCCTTAAGAGTAAAAATATAATAAAAGCACAGAGCAGCCTTGAGGTGTGACGTGTAAAAAATATTTAACAGTCTAAATATTGCAACAAAATAGCATATTTATTAATAAAAAGTTGAAACATTGTTTCTCTTTTTCATCCCTTTCCCATCCTTCCCTTTGCTTTCCAAAGCAATTCAGTCCTAAAGCTATCACGAAGCACACTGCAAAGAAGGCATGTGAGCTAGTGGGTCTCAGCTAGGCAGCCATGGAGGTCAGTAGCCAATTATCAGAGCTGGGTGTTGGAAAGTGAAGAGGGTGAGAGAAGGTTAAAGAAGGGGCTTTTACACTGGCCAAATAAATAATAATAGTAGTTGATTTTAACTCATTGTACAAAACGGTAAGTCATGAGTCCATACTGTTGTAAATACACAAAATGAAAAAATGGATGTTTGATAAGGAACTTGGCTATTTATATAGTGTTGATGTGCCTGTCTACAAAATACTTGTTAATTTCAAAGAATAAAGAGTACCTCTGCAGTGGAGAAACCTGGCAGACACAACCTTACTCAACTTATCAAAGTGATCATCATTAGTACTGAGAAAAATCAAAAACATATGTCACCTCATAAGATACACAGAGAACTCAGTATAATCTCTGTGATGTTCTTGGTAAAGATACATGACCTGTATCTAATCATGAGGAAGCATCAGCTAACTCAGATTGAAGAACATTGTACAAAATGGTTTTCTGGTAATCTTCAAAAGTTTCAAGATCATGAAAGCCAAAGAAACACTGCAAATATTCCAAGATTGGAAATTAAAGAGTCATGACTAGGTGATTCTGAACCTGATCAGTTTGCTATGAAGAATATGAAGATCATTGACAAAACTTGAGTGGGATTTAAAGATTAAGTGGCCATACTGTATCAGTTTTAACTTTCTGGTTGTGACTTTTGATTTACAGTTATGTGGGAATATGTATTTTGTTGTGGAAGACACATATTATTGAATTTAACAGGTGATTTTCAAGAAATGTTTTTCTTTGCTAGAAACTGAAATTCTCAAATTAATAAAGATAAGCACATAAATATTGAAATGTCTCATGAGAGAAATACAATCTTAATACTGAATTACTAGAAGGACCTTCATGTATAAACTTAGAATATAAAAACATAAGAGAAGATTCAAGTATAATTTGGTCAACTACTGTAACTAAAGTCTTGTAGCAGTTGGGCAGTTTGGCTCATGCCTGTAATCCCAGCACTTTACGAAACTGAGGTGGGAGGATTACTTGAGGCCAGAAGTTCAAGACTAGCCTGGACAATAGAGTAAGACCTTGTCTCTGCAAAAATTTTAAAAATTAGAAACGGATGGTGACATTTACCTGTAGTCCTAGCTATTTGGGAGGCAGAGGCAGGAATTGAGGTTGATGTGAACTATGATCTTGCCACTGCACTCTAGACTGGGTGACAGAGCAAGATGCTTCCCCTAAGAAAAGAAAAAAAGAAAAGAAAAGAAAGATAAATAAAAAGGCTTTGTCGTAATGAGAAAAGAATTTAAGATAAAGAAGATGATTCAAGCATAAACAATCAGTGGAAAGCTTCTATGTTTAGGCAGAAAGGTAATGGAACTTGGAAGAAAAGCCGAGAGCAGAGATCATAGGCAAGACTGCATGTTATGGAAGGGATTGTTTTGCAAAGAAGGATTAGAGTATAAAAACCAATGAAGTAATAAAATAAATGGACTGAGAAAAGCTCATGTATTGGGCAGGCAGATTATTGTTGGTTATCTTTAAGAAAGCAATTTTTCACGTAAGTGTGAAGACAGAAATCCTATTTCAAAAAGCTAAAAATTAAGTGGGTGGTGGGAATTTGATGATTTGCCATGAAACTATGAATATGCTTGTGGTTTGCACTTTACTTCCACCCAAACCAAGCAGGCAGTAAAAGACTCTGGCTTCTGCTAAATGAACGCTTTGACTCAACATTTTCAAGCACTCACTTTCTTCTTTTCTCAGGTTGTAATGTACATCAACAAGTAACAGTACCCTGGATCTCACAGTAATATAGTTGATGTTTTATTCTTGCTACACATCCAAAGCAGGTTAGTAGGGGCTGGGCTCATCACAGTCATTGAGGTTTACAGGCTGATGAAAACTTATTTTTTTTTTCATTATAAAATTATTTCTTTATTCATATGAAGAAAAATTTACAAAATCAAATTCAGGATTTAGAGATTTGTTGATTTTTGCTGACATAATTTTGCAACAAAATATTGAAATAATCCAAATCTAATTGTATAGATGAAATAAAAATACATAAATGTTTAAGTTCTTTGCAGATTCTGGATATTAGCCCTTTGTCAGATGGGTAGATTGCAAAAATTTTTTCCCATTCTATTTATTGCTGTTTCACTCTAATGATAGGTTATTTTGCTGTACAGAAACTCTTAAGTTTAATTAGATACCATTTGTCTATTTTGGCTTATTTTGCCATTGCGATT
>CAUYLG010037319.1:0-34546 GCA_963573385.1 Cacajao melanocephalus | reverse complement strand
CTAAAAATACAAAAATTAGCTGGGCATGGTGGCGCGCACCTGTAGTCCCAGCTACTCAGGGGGCTGAGGCAGGAGAATTGCTTGAATCCAGGAGGCTGAGGTTGCGGTGAGCTGAGATAGCACCATTGCACTCCAGCCTGGGTAACAAGAGCAAAACTTGTCTCAAAAAGAAAAAAAAAAATTGTACAGCTAAGATTTGCATATTTGAATGTACATAAATCTTACATCAAAAGTAGAATTTGAAAGCTCCGGTGGGGGATGGGGAGAAGATGGAGTTAGAAATGAAACAAGAATGGCAGAATGGTGATCATTGCTGAAGCTGGGTGATGAGTACATGGGACACATTATACTATGCTGATTATTTTGTGTATGTCTAGAATTTTCAATAGTAATTGTTTAAGGTAAAATGTTTAAAGGATGTGTTATTGCCTGTGATTCTCAGTTTTAACCAACTTTTTCGATGAACTGATTAACTCCCCGCCCCAGTGAGGACCTCTGCAGTGCAGACTCCCCTGTGCTGTCTCCTGAGCTTTGGCAAAGGGTTGGCACCAGTGGGCTTTTCAAACCACAGCCAGGACTGGGAGACTACCACTCTATGCCATGTATTCTAACACTTAAATAATATTTGCCATCTTGTACAACTGATGTATTCACAGTTCATTAAAATATCAAGCGAAAGGTGAGGTAACAGAGCAGGAAAACAAACAAATACGAACTTTGTTTTCAGACAGAGCTGGGGTCAAGTCTCAGGTCTAGTATTTTTAATCTCTATAACTGAAGGCAATTTAATGTCCCTGAGCTTCCATGTCCTTGCCTCTGAGGGCCAGGAAAAAGTTGTGCAGAGGCTGCTGCTGTTTCCCCATTTCTCTCTTACCGCTTGTTCCCAGTAATAGAAGTCTTGAGATGTGTGAACAGCATTACAGAATGTCATCCTCCCTTGCAGCTAGGTGTGTGTGTATGACTAAGCTCTACCTGTGAAAACTAAGAGTACATCAGGTGACAGCTTCTAGGAATCTTCTTTACGCACACTCTTTGCTTCTCTTTCATCATCGTTTTTATCGGTATTGTTGTCTGAATGTGGATGTGCTGACTGGAGATGCAGCCACTCTCTTGGACGCCATAGGAATAAAGTAGTGGTAAGTAGGCAGGGGCCCTAAAACCCTCCTGGTGCAAAGCTGCCATTCCTGCCCTGGACTGCCTACCTATGGATTTTTATGCAAAAAAAAAAAATCCTCATTTTATAAACCACTCTTGAAATTTCTACAATACGACTGTAAATCCACAACTGAACTTAAATCTAATGAATACAATACTGACTTCATGATGTGCAGTGATGAGAGGGCATGCACATCTCCATAACATACATTAGGTATTGAAGATAGTAATAGCTCGCCACTGTCATTACAGCCCTCGAGTTACTGTCTTGTTGATTTTCTGCACCCTGCTCTGTTTTTGCAATAAATAACCCATAGTGGGCTTTAACAAATACTTGTGGAAGTGAGCTGAATATGTCACACTACAGCTTTCAGTGATAGAAGACATACTGGTCCAAAGGAGAATAATTCAAAAGTATAACGGCAATCATTGGCAAGGTAGGATTTAACATTATTCTAAAAGAAAGAATGGTTGGTTGAAAACAACAAAATATTAAGATGAGCACCCCATGAATTACAGGTCAAGTTTCTCAACATTAGCGATACTGACATTTGGGGCCAGACAATTCTGTGTTGGTTAGGGGTAGGGGCAGTACACTGTCAGATGTTTAGAAGCATCGCTGGCCTCTATCAATGACAGATGCCAGGAGCATTCTCCTTCCCTAAATTGTGACAACCAAAACTGTCACCAGACATTTTTGTAAAAAATGCAAAATGTCTTCTGGGGGACAAAATTGTTCCCCAGTTGAGAACCACTGCTAAGATGGAGGTGTAAATTTGTACAACTTTTCTAGAAATCACTTGGTAATAAATATAAAGAGCTTAAGAATACTTAGACTTTTTGGCCAGGCACAGTGTCTCACACGTGTAATCTCAGCACTTTGGGAGGCCGAGGCAGGAGGATTACCTGAAGTCAGCAGTTTGAGACCAGCCTGGCCAACATGGTGAAACCCCGTCTCTATTAGAAACACAAAAATTAGCCAGGCATGGAGGCGGGCACCTGTAATCTCAGCTACTCAGGAGACTGAGGTAGGATAATTGCTGGAATCCCAGGAGGAGGTTGCAGTGAGCTGAAATCATGCCATTGCTCTTCAGCTAGGGCGGCAACAGTGAGACTCTGTCTCTCTCTCTTTCTCTCTCTCTATATGTGTGTGTGTGTGTGTGTGTGTATTGTATATATTTTTATATATTTTATATATGTGTATATTTAGACTTTTTATCCAGGAATCCTACTCTGAGGAAATAATCGGTAATGCACACACAGCAATAATTCAAAGATGAACAACCTCATTTTAAAAATGAATGAAGCCTCTGAGTATACATATCTCCAAAGAATATAGACAAATGGCCAGTAAGCCCCTGAAAGATGCTCAAATCATTCACCGTCAGGGAAATGAAAATGAAAACCAGAATGAGACACCATTTCATATACCCACTAGTATAGTTCTCACCCAAAAGACAGAAAAATAACAAGTGCTGGTGAGGATATAGAGAAAATGGAACCCTCACCCTCTGCCAGTGGTAAAGTAAAATGGTTCAGCCACTCTGGAAAAGTGAGGCATTTCCTCAAAAGGATAAACATAGAGTGACCACTTGACCCGGCAATTCTTCTCCAAGGTAAATAACCAAGAGAAATGAAAGCATATCTGCACAAAAACTTGTACATAAATGTTCATAGCAGCATTCTTCACAGTAGCCAAAAAGTGGAAACAATCTAAATGTCCATCAACTGATGAACTAATAAATAAAACGTGGTCTATTCATTCAATAAAAAATTATTCAGCAATAAAGAAGGACTGCAGTGCTAATACATGCTACAACAGATGAATCTTGAAAACAAGGTATTAACTGGGAGAAGCCAAAGACAGAAAGCCATGTGTTATATTTCAGTTACAGCCAGGCCTGGTGGCTCATGCCTGCAATCCCAGCACCTAGGGAGGCTGAGGCAGGCAGACCACCTGAGGTCAGGGGCTCAAGACCAGCCTGGCCAACATGGTGAAACTCTGTCTCTACTAAAAATACACACACACAAACAAACAAAAAAACTGGCTGGGCGTGGTAATTGCACTCCTGTAATCCCGGTTACTCAGGAGGCTGAGGAAGGAGAATCCCTCAAAACAGGGAGGCAGAGGTGGCAGTGGGCTGAGATTGCACCACTGCACTCCAGCCTGGGCGACAGAGCGAGACTCTGTCTCAAAAAATAAATGAATAATAAAATAAAAGTCCAGAATAGACAAGTGAGTGGAGAGCTAAAATACATCAATGGTTGCCTAAGGCTGGGGGGTCAGGTATGGCACGGGGAGTGATTGCTAATGGGTATTGTGTTTCCATGTGGGTGATGAGAATATTCTAGAATTGTTCTGAAGTTGATTGTGATTATG
Organism: Cacajao melanocephalus; assembly: GCA_963573385.1. Classification (NCBI taxonomy): domain Eukaryota; kingdom Metazoa; phylum Chordata; class Mammalia; order Primates; family Pitheciidae; genus Cacajao; species Cacajao melanocephalus. The sequence continues at coordinate 31,011 of CAUYLG010037319.1, read as the reverse complement.
GTTACACAACTCTGTGACTATACTAAAAGCAACTGAATTGTATACTTTAAAAGGGTGAATCATATAGTTTGTGAATTAAAGTAGAAAAAGAAGTTGAAACATCACAACAGGAACATGCACATACAAAGACGGATGTTGTTATAAGGTTTTGTGGTTTGTTTGTTCTTTGAGACAGGGTCTCACCCTGTTGCCCAGGCTGGAGTGACATGATCTCAGCTCACGCAGTCTCCATCTCCTGGGCTCAAGAGATCCTCTCACCTGAGCCTTCCAAGTAGCTGGAACCACAGGAGTGCACCACCACACCTAGCTAACTTTTTTAGTTTTTGTAGAGAAGGAGTCTCCCTATGCCTCAGGCTGGTCTCAAACTCCCGGGCTCAAGCGATTATCCTGCCTTGGCCTCCCAAAGTGATGGGATTACAGGTGTGAGCCACTGTGACCAGACTATAAGATGTTTAAAATCAGAAAACACCTAAATGTACATTAAAAAGAGATCGTAAAATAAATTATGTTCAGTACTATGAACAAATATTAAGCAACCATTAAAAGTCATCTTTGGAATAGCTGCTAACACAAAGAAATAGGTTTTACTCTTAAGAGGAAAGGCAGAATATAAAATCTACCCTTAGACTCACGAGCACACACACACATAAAAATTATAAAAGGAAATTCACAATCAGCGAAGAGTGGTTCATTTGGTGGGATAATGGAGATTTTTATTTTCTGCTCTTTTTTCTGTAGTTTTTATATTTTCTACACTGTATATCTAATTAGGAAAATTGTTTTTTAAAGATTTTTAAGACAGTTTATTTCCACAATTTGCTGGAGATGTACAGACTATCATCTATAGAGCTGAATGGAACAGGATAGGTCATGTATAAACCTCTAATTTTACGGATGAGGTAATCAGAGCCCAAAGAGGCTAAGTGGCTTGGCGCTTCCTCAGTCACCTTCCAGAGCCTGTGAAACTCAACAGGTCCTTTCCTCCTCTCGCCTCCTTTTCTTTTTTTCTTAAACGACCCTGCCCCTTATACACATGCACGTGCGCGTGCACACACACACATACACACCCCACACAAAGCAGCTCAAAAAATTGAGATTTCCTTCCCCAGATGGGCCTCTGTTGTTAACATTTCTGCCCTATTAGGTGGGAAAGACCCAGCAGCTCCTCTCCCAGAACATTAGAGGGCGGTAGCGAGTCAGGTCCCGCAGAGCCCGCAGCACAGTGGGTGAACTACAGCGAGGACAACCACCTCTTTTGGCATGAGAAGCACAAGAAACTGATTAAAATTGGCCCTGGGCAGGTCTTCAGCTTTCTCTGGTAAGCCCTGGCTTACAGAGTCTTTGAAGTGTGGTGCTCTGGTTCCCATCCACAAGAGCAAGAGCAAGAGCAAGAAAGGGACGACACCCCAGGGAGCCGCCCAGCGACAGCTGCCAATGCTTCTCCCATAATCACCTCATTTTCCTGCTCCCAGTGCCATCCGAAAGGGACTCTGCGGCCTTCGGCTTCCTGGGAGGCAGCACAGATGGAAAGGCTGCAGGAACGCAGAGGGAACGCGTCTTATCAAAATGTCCGGCTTCTGATGCTGGCCCCTGGAGTCCCAAGCCCTCCAAAGAGAAGAGAATCAGGCGAGAAACAAGAGTCCAGCGCTCTTCCGCAGAAACAAAAGGTCAGTGAAACTTGGCAGGCCTCCCTGTTCCTAAATGATTCCCAGAGAATAGTAAATTTGGAACGTGATCAGTGTTGAAATCCAGACATGTGGGCCTGCCTCCCCTCCTGTTGCCTCCACGACATGTGAGAGTGAAAAATACAGAGTTGAGGGCACAGTGCTCACCCCTTGCCATTAATTTCGATTAAATAAACTTAGCCCAGACGCAGGGCTCTATTGCTGTGCTTCAGCCAAAGTGTGTGAGAAACACCAGCTCTGCCACTCACTGGTCAAGTGAACCTCCACACATAGTTACGTTTTCTGTGCCTTGGTTTCCTCATCTGTAAAGTGAAGGTAATAATAAAAGTATCCACTTCTTCACTTGTTATAAGGCCTTATATAGTCCCAGTCTATGATTAATGTTCAACGAATAATAGCTATTATCTGCTACTAATGGTGATGACAATAAAGATCTTAAAATATGCGATTTTTCTGCCCTCATTTCCTAAGAAGTCAGTTCAACATCTTGGGGCCTTTACTGTTAAGAAATTCTGTCTTACTTTAGGGACCCTCAAGAAACTTGTTGGACAACCGTGCAAATCAACCTAGGATTAATACACTAGAAAACCCCTATATCACACAACTAAAACTTATCTCTCAAAATCTGCCCCAGGCCATTTAAGCTGAAGTGTGTCTCTGCTCTCACCAAAGCTGCTGGTTGTAAAAGTTGTTCCTCAAAGGCCAATTCATGAGGGTTTGATTGAAATGTTCTAGAAACACAATGTCTACACTTTTGTAAGTCACTCCAGTGCCAATGGAAAGTCCAAGTCATTCATCATAATGGGTAGATGCTGGGACAAACACTTATACTAAGATTAATGAATGGAGAACATATATTCTAAAGATGGGCGTGGTGATATTCACCATTCCATCTGATACTCTTCCCATGGCAGGTTTTGCATCTTCTCCCATTGAATCTGGGAGGGCTTGGGCATAATGCCACATGACTTCCAGGTTTAAGTCATACAGGACAGTACAACTTCCTCCTAGTTTTCTTTGGGATGCTCGTTCTTGGAAGCCAGCCACCACACTTCGAGGAAGACCATGCAGCCACTCAGAGAGGCCATGCATAGGGGCTTCATGTGACACCTCCAGCTGGGGTCCCAGCCAACAACCCCCTCAATCTCCAGACATGTAAGGATGCAGTCCTTCAGATCATTCAAGGCCTGGGGCTGGATACATGACCCCATGTGTTCTCAGCACCCCAAAAGTTGGTGACCTACAGAAACCTCATTTCTAGTTACCAACTATTACATCTGAGCAAGGATTTTTTTTTTTTAATATTTCAAGTATCCTGTCCTATGTTTTTGTTTTTAACACAGTCTTACATAGAACCCCAAATATAAGTAAAATAGATAAAGCTGGTGTTGCATTCATTGATATGGGTCAGGAATTTACCAGACACTGGACTGATGTAACGGTCACCTGACATCTTCCTCTGTCCATTGTGAAAGGTAAATAAATTTTGGGACCCCCAAATCACTAAGCCAAAGGGACAAGTCAAGCTGGGAACTGCGTCAGGCAAACCTGCCTCCCATTCTACTCCTAAATAAGATGACTACAAAGAAAAAAAAGCTACAGACCTCCCTCGCAATTTGCCCACTAGGAAATTCCTTGTGGGTCCCAAGATCTTTACCCTAAAATGGTTCTGTTGAATTTTACCCTGACAATGTAAATTGATCACTTATCTTCACAGAAGTGCGACAAAGGACAGAACTCAAAGTCATGCCTCTGCTCACCTGAGACAAATGCGTATCTGCTTCACTGCAGATTCACTGAGCTAGACTAGGCATAAATGATTATTCCTCTACCCCCCTCCCACGTGTAAATTGTGTATTTGGTGAAAGGTTGATCAAAGACTCAAAAGAATGCAACCACTTGTCTCCTATCGACCCATACCTTTTCACAATTTCTTCCTCTTTCCCCAATATTCTCCCTTTAAATATTGAAGCCTTCGAAATTATCTTTCAGAAAGGTACAAACCTGCCTCCCAGGTGCACATCCTTAACCTTGGCAAAATAAACTTTCTAAATGATGGAGACCTGTCTCAGATACTTTTTGGTTCACACCTATTTGCCGGGGCCTTTGAGGAACCCCATTCGAAAACAGGTGAGCACTTCAGAACGACAGCACAGATTGACACCACAGTTTTCCCAAAGATCTTCACACTCAAGTAAGGTGACACAAAAATGTGTATTGTATGCCTCTGTGACCCCAGCCCCTCCCTCTTCGGGGGACTACGTTGAAGTGCTGGCCTGCTCCTCTGGTCCTCTTCAGCCAGCGCAGGACTGGCAAGGGAAAGGCCGTGCTGGACCCCACGCTGCCTGGCTACTTGACCTTGGTGTTGAGTTTCAGGTACGCCACATAACGTGTCAGGAGCAGCCTTTGGAAGGCACCGCTGTAGAAGGCCCAGGCCGGGATCAGGCTCAGAAAGCCCGCCTTAAACAGAGAGAAGCATCAGTGTTGGGGAGAAACGAAGAACGAGTTCATCTTTGTGGTCTTTAGAAGTATTTTTTTCTGACTACTAACGTAGAGCCCCAGAACCTTGTATGTAATTGATAAAGTTTAAGGGTCTTGTGCCACTTTCTCAGCACACAAAGTTTTCTCAGACATCAAAGGAGGCAGTCCCTTTAAACGCTTTTGGGCAACCTAGTAAGATCAACCCTAAGGAATTTTTTTTTCTTTGAGACAGGGTCTTGCTCTGTCACCCAGGCTGGAGTGCAGTTGCACGATCACAACTTACTGCAGCCTCGACCTCCTGGGCTCAAGGGATCCTCCTGCCTCCGCCTCCTGAGTAGCTGGGACCACAAGAGTGTGCCATTATGCCTGGCTAATTTTTTCCTTTTTTTTTTTTTCCAGAGAAAAGGTATTACTATGTTGCCCAGTCTGTTCGCAAACTCCTGGACTTAAGTGATCCTCCTGCTTTGGCCTCCCAAAGTGCTGGGATTACAGGTGTGAGCCACTGTGCCCGGCCTGGAAATTCTAAATGAAGAGAACTCTGTGTTAACTACCTCCCTGACTTACTCTTTCTCTTAGTGAGTATGTCCCCCCTTGTCTTCAAGTCCTTTCTACCAAGCTTCCGTTAAAATGAGGACCCTGGGCTGAGCAGAGTGGCTCATACCTATAATCCCAGCACTTTGGGAGGCAGGCGGATCACTTGAGGTCAGGAGTTCGAGACCACCCTGGCCAACATGGTAAAATCCCATCTCCAGTAAAAATACAAAAATTAGCCAGACATGGTGGCACACGCTTGTAGTCCCAGCTACTCTGGAGGCTGAGGCAAGAGAATCACTTGAACCCAGGAGGCAGAGGTTGCAGTGAGCTGTGATCACGCCACTGCACTCCAGCCTGGGTGACAAAGCAGGAGTCTGTCTTGAATAAATAAATAAAATGAGGATTTAGGAGCGAATCAGAAATGCTTTCCATCATTTGGCACAACTCCAAAGCATAGTGGGTGTTAAGCAAATACGTGAAGCCTGGGTGAATGGATGTCAGTCACAGAAATGTATGGATTATCATCAGCATGAGCACTTGCTTTTAAAAGAGGGGGAAGCCTTCAGTTCAATGCATTTCAGGCTGTAGGTACAGGCCTTGAAAGGCTCCTTGCCACCAAATTGCAGCTGTGTGCTGCAAGAGAGGTGCAGGACCCCAGAAGCAATCATTTTGTTCACAGCATGGCCTGATTAACCCAACATGCCTCAATCCACCTACTCCCTACACAACGGGATTCCAACCACAGGAAAACTTGAGTTTTGGGGAGCTATTCATATTTTGTCAACCAGCTCAGATCCTCAGATCTCTGTACTCCTCCGAGATACTCAAAGACAAGGGACGAATGACAGTTTCTGGGAACCAAAGCTGACCTCTCCTCGCACTAGCCATGTCACTGAATCGACACAACTTCTTCCTAGGAACTTCATTTTTCTCTCTGAGCTTTCTTATCTCGCAGCAAAATCAAGCCCTTTCAGTAGCTCTGTCTTGAACTAAATGTGTTGGCAGAGTGAGGTCAGCCATAAAGAAAATAAGTAAAGTAAATCAAAATTCTAGCCCCCTTGAAAAGGCCCTAAAAGAGTCCCTCTTCCATCTCCATCTTTGTCTACCCTCTCCCAGCCTGGAAGGGTCATGTAGGAGCCAGAAAAGGCTGTAGCCCCAGACAAAAGTGGACCTAAATTCTAGCTTCACCATTACCAGCTGGGTGGCCGTGGGCGAGCTGTTGCAGCTCTGAGCCTTTTTTCCTCCGTTGTAAAAGGGCGACTCTAAGACCTACCTCACAAGATTATTAGAACAACTAAGCAAGGCGACATGCCTGAAGACTCCAAGCTTGACAGGGTCTCCGTAGGTGAGGGCTCCATTCCCGCCTCGGCCCCAGCCCCATCCTCCCGGTGGCTGGAGAGCATGCTCTCTTAGCCTGGCCTCTTGGTAATAAAAGGGTCGCTTATTTACCACTTGATTATACATGATTGCCTATCTCTTCAGATACAATGATCTTTCTAAATCCTGGCAAACTCGAAATTGACATTAATGATTAATGTGTTTTCATTTATTTTCTCTCCTGCTTCGCCAGGCACAGAAACTCCTTTTCTGGTCTGTTCTTGGCAACTGTTTGCCTGAAGAAATTAGAATCTGTTATCTAAGAAATTAAAAGAGAAAGGTCAAGAAAATATTCAAGCCATGCACGGTGGCTCACGCCTGTAATCCTAGCACTTTGGAAGGCCAAGGTGGGAGTATCGCTTGAGCACAGGAGTTCAAGACTAGTCTGGGCAACAAAGCGAGCCCAGTCCCCTACAAAAAAATTTTTAAGAATTGGCTGGATGTAGCAGCATGTGCCTATAGTCCCAGCTACTGCAGAGACTGAGGTGGGAGGATCCCTTGAGCCCAGGAGTTGAAAGAGAATGCAGTGAGTTGTGATCCTGCACTGCACTACAGCCTGGGCAACCTGGCTATGTCAAAACTAAATAATATATTCAACTTTGACCCAGTGTCAAGATAAAATAAAATTTTATTCTATTTTTATAAAAATAAAATGTTTATTTTACTACAGGGAAACATTCTTCAGATGCTGAGTTCCATTTAAGTCATCAGCATCCTGGAGGACTAAAGTCACAGCACCCTCCTGAAGGTGGAAGGGACGCCATCCCCACTGGAGAGGGCTAAGCTGTGACACCAAAATCTGTAATTTTGGCCAGGCGTGGTGACTCATGCCTGTAATACCAGCACTTTGGGAGGTCAGGGCAGGCAGATCACCTGAGGTCAAGAGTTGGAGACCAGCCTGGCCAACATGGTGAAACCCTGTCTCTACTAAAAATACAAAAATTAGTCAGGCATAGCTATGTGCACCTGTAATCCCAGTACTCGGGAGGCTGAGGCAGGAGACTCGCTGGAATCTGAGAGGTGGGGGCTGCAGTGAGCCGAGACTGTGCCAGTGCACTCCAGCCTGGGCTACAGTGAGACTCTCTCTCAAAAAAAAAAAAATTCTGTAGTTTTTCTTCCCCAGAGATGGTGAGAAGTGGGAGGACAGAAAGAGAAAGGCGTGGTCAGAAGTGTCCTCCGTTGGATGTGAGCTCTGAGCCTAGGCTGGGGGCTGAAGAATAAAGCCTGGGCATGAAGGTGGAGAAGTGTGATTCCTAAGGGTGGCACTGGGGCAAAGGAGGGGCCGTTGCCCCCACTCCTCTAGGGTGCAACCACAGGAAATTATCTCAGCATGGTGAGATAGGCGCTGAGATTTGGTTTTCCCAGCTTTCCTCGGGTCCACATTGGTGCTGATGCAGAGATGGGAGCCAGAGGTATCTGTGAACCAAAGCTGTAGATGGACTGTGGGCCTGTAGCTGGAGGGGGCTGTGGCAGAGGACAGCAGTCTGCTGCCCTCAGTAGCTGGGGAGGCCTTGTTGTGGCATCCACTGGTCAAGTCAAAAGGACAGAAAGATTCATCTCCCTCATCCCCCATAGACATAAACTTGAGCAAGGTAAGCAGCCACCCACGACAGCAGCCCACACGTGGAAAGACTGGCATGGACCACAGGGCGTCCTCTGCCACCGCCACCTAGTGAGAGCGCCAGGAAGAAGGCAGGCTGCAGGGAAGGCAGAACGCTTCTCTCCAAATAGCAGACCGCAGCACATTTCCTAATGCCCAGTGGAGATGATGAGATCAAACTCAGTTTGGACTCTTTGGGCATTCAGTTAATTTTCCCACAGCAAGTGGTGATCTGGAAGAAGACTAGATCAGCAATAGAAAAAATAAAGACCTTATAGTCTCTCTGTATGTCTGCTTTGTAGTGTGAGTTACGCAGGTGATTCTGCATATTGTTGAGGTTCTACAGTAAAAATAGCAAGTAATCATGTGAGAAAGTTCAATATCTCTTGCCAGAGTCTTCTTTAAGTCCCAGCAGGTAAAGGATTGCTTTGGGAGACTTTAGCGCATGGAGCCATGAATCCTTCCAGCATCCATAAGAGAGAGAGAGAAAGAGAGAGGGAGATCCAGTTCCCACAGTAAAAAAGGCAATGAGGTAGAGGAGGAAGCTACAGATGATGGGTGAGGCACCGCCATCTCACTTTCTTCAGCGCGACTGGAGTCAGAGCTACACCGATGTTGTGTTTGTTTCAGTATTAGTGAGTGGTACTCAAGTCTACCTTTGTTTCATGTTTGTGTTTGTTTTTAAAAGCAGTCCAGGAGTGGTAGGAGCCTCTTGCACCTTATGCTGGATCCATGGCGTGCTGGAGCTGGCTCTTACTCACTCATAAGAGCCCGCTGTGATCATTCTCAGCAAACTAACACAGGAACAGAGAACTCTTATAAGTGGGAGTTGAACAATAAGAGCACATGGACACAGGGAAGGGAGCATCACACTCTGGGGCCTGTTGTGGGGTGCGGGGAAGGGGAGGAAGAGCATTAGGACAAATACCTAATGCATGCAGGGCTTAAAACCTAGATGACAGGTTGATAGGAGCAGCAAGCCACTAAGGCACATGTCTACCTATGTAACAAACATGCACGTTCTGCACATGTATCCCGTAACTTAAAAATAAAAAATAAAGAGCCCGCTGTGCACCATGCACGCCTCAACTCGTGTGCACAGCGCCATGTCAGTGGCTCAAAGTCAGCCATGCTGGGAATATTTATACCATGGAAGTCAAATGCCACAAGTCAAAGTGGTTTCTGTTTGTTTTGTTTTTTTCCCCGGAGGACTGATAGCTAAACATTGACTGGAACAGAGGATCAGAAAAGACAGCAGCCCCCATGTGGAAGCACCATATACCTAGATCTTCCCTGGCCAAGAGCTGCTGGGAGCCACGTTACTTTCTGAGGGGACGAGGGAAGCAGCCAAACTCTCATTAGACCTGCCAACTCCAGGGCTGTCTGGAGGCTGAGCTCCCAGGCTCCGGCTTCTTCCCGCCTTGCCACACATTCCTTGTCCCTGGCTATATTACTGCTGGGAGCATACCTAACACATCAATGAGTGTTCCAGCAGCAAGGAAGAGCTAGCCCAGCCTTGCCAGGGCCACCTGCATGTCCTCTCTCCCTGGCTTCAAGAAAAGAAGTTATCAATTACCAAGAGTTCATGGGCAAGGCAGCCACAGGTTTCACCTCCAATTGTGACATAATTCAGTGACTCTTTGACAAACTCATCAGCAGTCTTGGTTATCACATTGGTATTTAGATACTTTGTCATTGCAGTGGAGACAGCATATGGGGTCAGCACCTACAACAGGAAACAGAGATCATTGCACAGGATCAATCCATCCCCGAAGACTCTGAGAAATTAACACTCAAGTCACCATCCCACCATTTCCCAATCCTTCTCTTCCTGGACAAAATTTTAAGATCTTCAGTGGAAAAAAGCACAGTGCTAGCACAGAGCTGGGAATCAGAAATTTGGTTTCTCATGAGGAGGACTTAGACAGCCAACATCAGGCGGCCCAGATGCCCTGCCCAGCACACAGTGTAACCAGGAAGAACTCGGTTCTCTCTCTCAGAACTGAGTTGCAAGACAGCAAATAAAAATACAGGATGTCCAGTTAAATTTGAAGTTCAGACAAACAATGAAAAACACTTCAGCACAATCGTGTCCCAAGTATTGCACGGGACATACTCATACTGAAAACCACTCACAGGCATCTGAAATTGAAATTTAACTGGAGGTCCTGTATTTAACCTGGCAACTCTATCTCAGAAGTTTGTTTCTTATACCCATAACCAAAGTTGGAGCAACTTAAAGCACTTTGGATACCCACTTTCACACTTCAGTTAGGAACCAAGAGTGGCACATACCTCATAACCTTTTCCTGTTGTGGTGAGAAAAACGATCTCACATCGTGCCCTAAACACCCAACACCATGTTTCCACCTGTGGTCTAACCACATTGTGGCCTGGCACGGGATTCGTAATATGGGGTTTTATTACCTTATTCCCAGAACAAAGGCCTTGGCATCTTTAGAAAGAAAAAAGGCCAGCACGGTGACTCATGCCTATAATCCCAGCACTTTGGGAGGCCAAGGGGGGACAACTGCTTGAGCCCAGGAGTTCGAGAGCAGCCTGAGCCACAAGACAAAACCCCATCTCCACTAAAAATACGAAAATTAGCCAGGCACGGTGGCACATGCCTGTAAGTCCTAGCTATGCAGGAGGCTGAGGCAGGAGGAACAACTGAACCTGGAAGGCTGAGGCTGCAGTGAGCCAAGATAGTGCCATTGCATTCCAGCCTGGGCTACATCAGAGTGAAACCCTGTCTCAAATAAAAAGAAAAAACAAAAAGTAAAAGAAAAATCCACAAAAGTTTTCTTGGATTTATTTTTCTTCACATCACATTTGAAATGACATTGTTTCATCATTGAACCCAATTATGAGTCGGTCAATCCAAATGAGCAGATTCCTATGGAAATTAAAGCATGATTAATCTGTATGACACTTTTCTTCCAAGGATCTCAAAGTGTTACTCTTTGAGAAATATAAGGAGCATGCTTTCTCAACCACAGTTTCCAAATAGGGAAGTAATAACAAGTATTTTCATTCTTCAGTGATTTGGGTTGACAAAACACCTGTATGTACAAAATAAGGGCTCAATAAATAATGTTGAAACATATGTACTTATTTCTTCATTACATCTTTACTATAACCCAGAGATATAAGCAGGAATTATAAGCCCCTTTTTATGGATGGGAAAACAGGCTCACAGAGTTTAAACCAGTTGACCGGGATGGCGAAGATGATAAGCAGCAGAGCTGGGATGAAATTCAAACCCAACTCCACAGTTCATACTTCCTCATCCATTCAGCAAATATTTACTGAGCACCAACTATCTGTGCATTTGGAGAGGCCAATTGGTTTTCAAAACATCATAGTCTTTTCACTTTCTCCTCCTTGCTAGAAGGGCACCTCCAAGGCCTCTGCATCAGAGAAGGGACAAGGGACACCATTCTCCCACCCACATCTCTTCCTGCTGCTCCATGGTACCCACTACCTCAGCAGCTGTGCCCCGCAAGGATCAAGATCAGAGGCTGCTGAGGGTCACATGGCTAGGAAGCAGGTGGCCGTGATGATCATTCATCTTTAGAAATTGACAAGGATTTCTGGTTCCTCCTTCTTCCAGACACATGCATGATAGAATTGCACTTCCTGGACCCCTGTGGCTATGTGAGACCACACAACCAGATACGGCCAATGATTTACAAACAGAGGAGACGTGTCATCTCTGGGTCAGAGCATTTATTTCATTGTCAAAGCAGAGTCCGCTAAAAATTCCCACTCCCTTTCCTCTGGTGTGTCAGCTGTTCCATCAGCCTGGGCCCTGTGTCACCACAGTGAGCCAGCGTCTTCTGTGAAGCCACAGTGGATGTGTCACATGAATGCAAAATAGGACTTCACTGTTTTAAGCCACTGAGCTATTGGGGGTTATTTTTTACTGCAGCAAACCTAGCGTGGACAGCGTTGCAGCATTGCAAAAGGGAAACCCCAGCTTTAGCTGGTAGGGGGAGCACGGAGAGCCCTGCATGGAAGGAGGACCCTCTGATGTGTCAAATGGCTTCTGCACAGCAGAGAAAGGGACTGTGGCACGGTAACATGGCTGTTGCAACCACTAACTGTGGCTCAGAAATGATATTATTGGCCAAGTTCCTACCATTAACTCATATCTGCCTACTTAATAAGCTTTGCCCTATAGCTGGTTAGTTTATAGGAACAGCAGCCTGAAACATTCTCACTGGATATTTTAATTGAAAATCAGCTTGTGCAGCAGTAATTTCAAAGATGTAATTTTGACTGTGCTTTTTTCCATCTCTAATAGTATATCGTAAAACGTCTTCCCACACAACAAAACAAAACAAAAACTCTTGTTTCTTCTACGTTCCAGAAACTACCTGACTAACTGTTGCTGAACCAAGCACAGACAAATCACCAACACTTTAGGAATCACGTCGCTTGGCCCACGGCAGGCAGTGGCAGCCCAGCTCTGTCTAGGCGAGGACAGGTGATCTCCGGGACATACGTGGAAGGGAAGCAGAGCGCCTCCTCCCTACGTGCTCCAGAACCAGAGTGTGGGGACCTCTGTGCCCTTCACAGAAGGACCCCTCCCCTGGTGACTAGTCCCTCCCCTCATTCAAACTTGATCAAGTACCCAGTTTTTTTTTTGCTTCGTTTGCTTCTCCTCCGTAACTCCTCCTGCATAAGCCTGTGTCCTGTACCGGGGTCAGAGAGGAAAAGCCGCAACCGACCTAATGTCTGCTCTGACGAAGCATCGGGTAGCAGAAAAGTCCACAGCACTTCTGAGCAGCCACTCCCCTCCCACATTTACTCCTCCAGCACCCAGGGTGTGGGGGAGGGCAGCAGAAACCACAGCAGCAGGTGGGAATTAGGCGCCCCAAAAGCCCACATGGCATCCCTAGTTCATCTTCCTGCCAGCCACACGTGCGCAGCCAGACCTGCAGGAGGCAGTGGCCCCAGCCACAGGAGGTCCAGAGTAACCCTTCCTGAGGACTCACAACCGTCCACCTGACCTGGATGACGACAAGGACTCACAGCCACCCAGCTCACCTGGATGATGACTTCTTTTGCTTTATATTCCACTTGCAGGGCCTTGGAAAATGTGCACACAAACGCCTGGAGCAAGAAAGAGAAACACCTGAGGCCCCCGCGTGTGCTCCCTCATAGAGCCAACTTCCTCCGACTTCAAGGGGCATGCAGACACACTACCTGCTAGACCTTAAAATAGAGTGGGGAGCCGTGGGTTCGAAGGGTACAAAGCTTCACCTGCCCAGGGTGAATATGTTCTGGAGCTCTACTGTACAACATGGTGACAACAGCTAATAATCAGAGACCGCGTACCTGAAAATTGCTAAGCGAGTAGATCTCAGATGCCCTCATCACAAAAAAAAAAGAAACCGAAAGCATATGAGAGCATGGATATGTTAATTCACTTGATCATGGATATGTTAATTCGATTGATCATGGATATGTTAATTCAATTGATCATGGATATTTTAATGTCTGCTTGGGGATAAATACATCCCTAGGGCCACTGCATAGATTAACTTGATCATTTTGCAACATATACATATATCAAAATATCACCTTGCATACTGTAAGTAGATGCAATTTTTATTTGTCAAATACGCCTTAATAAAGCTAGAGAGTGGGGCAGAAAGAGAGTAAGGGAAAAACTGAACCAGCCTGTCTTCTTTTTTTTTTTTTGGGACAGAGTCTCTCTCTTTTGCCTGGCCCCAGGCTGGAGTGCAGTGGCGCGATCTCGGCTCACTGCAACCTCCGTCTCCTGGCTTCAAGCAATTCTCTTGCCTCAGCCTCCAGAGTAGCTGGGACTACAAGCGTGCCACCACGCCCAGCTAATTTTTGTATTTTAGTATGAACGGGGTTTCACTACATTGGCCAGGATGGTCTCGATCTCTTGACCTCGGCCTCCCAAAGTGCTGGGATTTCAGGCGTGAGCCACTGCACCCAGCCGAATCAGCTTGTCTTGATGAGAGTTAGCACTCCATCCCCTGGTCTGGGAAGAGGATCCCCACTCAGCAGGAATGTCTATTTTGGGATAAATAGATCCCTGGACCACTGCATGGATTAACTCCCCTTGTACAGCACCCCCTCCTCCTCAGGCTCTTTTTATGACTAGGGCATGAAGACACCAGGCTAGACCTCCCTGTCTGGAAGGAAGCTACAGTGTCGCTTGTCAGCAGGAAGACAGCAAGGGCTCCCAGAGGAGGTGAGTGGGGCTGGCATCCCCAGAGGCTGGCCAGGTTGTGCACTCAGGGTTTCATGTACCCAGAGTGAGTGCTTTCTTCTAATTTGCTCTCGGACTTCCCGGTAACTAGCTCAGCCCTGCACATATGAGAGCGTCTCCAGGCAAACCTTTCCAGCAACTTGCCAGATGATCCAAAGGAAATTGTCAACTGGGAGAAATAAGAGGAAGAAGGAAGAGACTTGGCAGACATGTTATCACTCACCTTGGAAGCGGAGTACATGGAGTACAGAGGCCAAGGAAACAGGGCTACGCCAGAAGAAATGTTCAGAATGAGACCTTTCCGCCTGAAAGGGAAAAAAGCAAAGTTCCTATGGCTTTGCTGCCATGCCGGACCTTGAATTCAAAGAAAACAAAGGGCTTCCGCAAGTGCAAGGTGCTCTGCTTCTAGGAATGGTGAGTGAATTCCCCTACCTTCCCCTAGAGGGCGCCGCACGGTGATGTCTGAACTCCCCCTACCTTCCCCTGGAGGGCACCGCGCGGGTGACGCTACCTGGCAGTCAGGTGACATCACGTGATGTGAGGTGCTTGCTCCCGGAAACAGAGGCTCTGCTACAATTGAGGTCTCTCCACCAAAATACTGATAACCAGCTCAGCTCAGGATTTAAAGGGAGTGAATCCTCCTTCCCTGAATGTGACCACATGAGCTGCTGGTCCCTTTGGACTCAGGGACCCACAGCAAGACAGATGTCACATGGTGGAACATTGTCTTGGGTAGAATTTCACGGTATGAAATTCTATACGCAAGTCTCCAGGAGCCTTACTTGTCCTTTTGAAATTCAGTATCCTTAATCCTTCCCAATTAGATGGACTGAATGGAGGGGCAGGGGACAAGAAACTGCAAATTAGAAGACAAGGCCAAGCCCCTTCTTCTTCCAGGGAAGATAACGAGTCAAACACTTGCTTTTGATGAACACCACCTGAGAAAAACCACCTCCCAAATGGGCATTGGAATACAGTGACATAAATATGGAATAAGTGGAGTAGCTGACAGAGGGGCGATTTTCACAGTAAATGGGTGGGAGTATTCTTTCTGACAAAAGCTGAAATTCCTAACAAAGAGATGGTCTTGATCTCAGGCCAGCTTCTGAAGTTTTCTTTTATACTCAACATTAGTTACTTTTTCTTTAATCCAATGTGTGCTGAAACAGGCGTTCTCTTCCTCCCTCTGATGTATGTTACATTTGACCTTCACATGAGCCTGTCTATTTGCAGAGCTGGCTGACCCAGAACGTTATGTTTTTTTCCCATAATCACCGTGTGCTTTCATCACGGCTGCTATCGTTTGTTGAAGCCCAGCCCGATAGACTCTGTGCCCCAGTCCCTGAGTTAGCTGACTGCCAGGGCAGGGAGGCCATGTGCGGCACACTTTTTTGAAGAAGACCTTACCTTGATTCCATATGTTTCAGAATCAGCTGTGTCATCTACAAGAGAAAACCAACGGTAAGCCCAACAAGGAACTAAGGAGCAGTGCAAGGGGGCAAGGTGGAAACGGGAAGGGAGCACGGGAGGAAGCTGGGGAAGAGCCTTGTCACCTCAGACGGCCTTGAAAATTGCTGGCACTCATTGGAGGTCACTCTGGCCACATCAGAGTCTGGCTGGAACCCACAAGAGCCAAACTAGACAAACGACGGGCTTTTCTGGGGCCTCTGGTTTCTTCCCCCTAAAGCTAACGTCTTCCTGAAAAATGAGGGCAGTGAAAAATTGGGGGAATTGACTCATGGCTATGGGATCAGCACTGAGGTTCCCATGATGCTCTTCATTCTACGTGACAGGCAAAAGTGGACTGGCCATGAGTTGGAACTGGGGAACTATGGGGAAACCTAATAAGACTCCGTAGAGAGAAGGACACCCTTCAATCCAACAGCAGCCGAGTAAGCAGCCTGCAGCTAGGCTGTGAAATAGCTATGCGAACAAATCGCGTGGCCACTCCTGTGCATTGAAATTATGAGAGCCTTGAGAAGCCCCTCCCCCTCCCAGCCTACAGACGCCTGACACTTCGGGAGCCTAAAAAAACTTTGTTTCAAAATTACAAGAAGCAACCCCATGGACTGGAATGTTCTCTGTGGTGTAATTGACCAGAATCAGGCCTGACAGGCCTGGAGCAGGTCCTGACTACAGCAGGTTTGAGACAAGGGACCCAAGTGAAAGGAGAGGGGTAGAGACATCAAGCCGCCTGGGAACGGCACAGGCCGCCCATTTGTGTGCTGTCCAGGGGCCCTGCAGCAGCTCCTCCCAGACACCGGCGCCCAGCCAGGCCCCAGCCTGTCTCAGAGCCTCCAGGGAAAGTCTTCACTGCTAGGGGACCAGGACAGTGGAGGGAGTAGAGCTCTCTAGTACCACTGGGCTGCCTCTGGAACACTGGATTTTGAGGAAGAAGAGGAAGGCTGAGGGGTGAGATGGTGTCAGCCCCCTCTCGGTGACTGACTTCATAGGGATGTTATGTGAGCCTTGTCAGCCAGCACCCACATTGCCTCAAAGCCTCCCAAATGAACTCACTAGCCCAGCTGGCTGAATGAGCCCAATCAGAGAGACAACATTGAATCTTGGGGGTCCTTGCCTCAAAGCTTCCAGTACTTAGTTTCTTATTCCACCTTCCCTTTGCCCTCAAACACATATTCTCCCATCCCTGGCCCACTAGAGAACTCTACTATCTCCAGATGGCTCCTTTGAAATGGTGCGGCTTCGCTAGTCATGCTTCTAACCAGCGTGGTTAATTGGGCATGGTATGCTTAGAAGCTAAACTTCAATTTATTTTCTTTGTTACTTAGGGAACTTAGTGTCTATCAATATATAATTTTTTAACAAATCAAAGCATTTCTCTGCTAAAGGAGTCAGAGGGTTGTCAAGCACATTTGGGAAATGCCTGTGATCAAACAGCCCAAGACTGAAAGGTCAGTGTGTAAAATCATGTGCAAGACTTTAATGGTAAGGCTTCAGATGACAGTCAGACATCTAAAACTCATAATTACATCAGCTGGGGAGCTCTAAAAAGCCACCGATTGCTAAGCATAAAAAGATGTGTGGACCCAATAGCAACTGAGCAGAAAACTATAAAATACCAGCATGCTTACAGAAAGAACAACCAAAAAGTTGTTGTCAACCCAACTTACCCACCTGAAAAAAAAGATTTGTCTACTCTGCATCCGTTTCCCCTCCTTATGTTAATAGCAGCCTGGCTTTCTTTGGGAATCCTTCCTCCTCTACCACCAGTCCACGTTGTTCAGATAGGTGAGACTGAGGCTTCTGCTACTCTCCAACCAGGGTCCCAACTCCTTGAAATCAGGGATCAGACCTGACTCATCACTGCAGTCCCACTGACATTCCAGAATGGTCACCCACGCTGCCACATACAGCTGTGAATGTTGTGTACTGAGTAAGGTGCCTGACTGTGAGGTTTGTGAGCATGGGAAGCTCATGGCTCACTCACAAGCCATGTGCCTTAATAGAGGAAGAGGGCTTTATCCCCAGAGGAAGGGGAAACACGTCATTCATACAAAATCGTCATCTGCTCACCAAGTCATGCAGCTGCAGGCTGTGTCTGTTCTTAAACAGCATGTTTCTCTAAATTGTCTATATAGGATAGCTTTCAGGGGATCATCTATAAATGTTTGTGCAGCTGATCCTCATCAAAGAACCTGAATGATGAATGGTGCCTAAGACATCTCTTGATCCACAGCCTTTTTTTTTTTGAGACGGAGTCTTGCTCTGTCGCTCAGGCTGGAGTGTAAAGGCATGATCTCGGCTCACTGCAACTTCTGCCTCCCAAGTTCAAGCAATTCTCCTGCCTCAGACTCCTGAGTAGCTGGGATTATAGGCACCCACTACCATGCCCAGCTAATTTTTGTATTTTTTAGTAGAGATGGGGTTTCACCATATTGGTCAGGCTGGTCTCGAACTCCTGACCTCAGGTGATCCACCCACCTCAGCCTCCCAAAGTGCTAGGATTACAGGTGTGAGCCACCATGCCAGGCCGATCCACAGCCTTTTAATAGATGCAGAACCTTTTAATAGATGCAGAGCCTTTTAATAGATGCCGAACCTCAATTTCAAGGGGGCTATGTAACTTGTCCAATGCTGTCCAACTAATTAGTAGCTGTGCTGGGACCAGAACACAGATGAACTTGAGCTTTGATTCAACTTGAGCTTTGATTCAACTTGAGCTTTGATTCAACAAATATTTATTGAACAACAAAAGTCCAGAAAATCCAACCCAGGCCCTCCATTAGTTTTCCAGAGTGAGCTTTCCTCTATCTACAAAGCATAAAATTAGAGGAAGATACTAATTCTTTTTAAAGTTGCACTGGAATCCTGAATACGTTTCAGCATCATCAAGCCTAGTATGTTCTGACAGATGACAAAACTGAATGCAGAAATAGAATTCAGATCCAAGGGAGAGTTGAATCCATTACTGTATTTTTTAGATGAAAAATAGTTCAAGACAACTAAAGACCATGACATGGCCTCTCAGCTAAGTCCGGTTCAATTTCAAAGAATCCTGTTTCTACAGCAGACCAGCACAATTCTCCTGAGTTACCAAATTTCAGTAGCTACCACATTTTAATGCCTTTCACACATATATTGATCACATACCTTGACTACGGAGGTGATGTTACAATGGATGAGGCTCTGTAATAAATGATCACAACCATAAATCAGCTGGATGATTAGAGAAATTCTCCTGAAAGTAGTAGGTGCTAAAGAATGATGACGTGGGCAAAAGTGCCTGGCTGAGCGGTGTCGTCACTCACCCTGCAAATCAGGCTCATAAGTGACCTCCAGCAAGCAACACTAGCATCGGGAAACAAGTGACACCCATTCTGCGATTCTGTACCTACGTAATCTCGACTAGACATCAATTAAGTTTCCTGGAAAACTTGGAACTATATTCCTGGAGGAATATAGACATACTTTTTCAGAAGGAGCTATTCCGTTTCCAGCTGGAGGAAGAGTGGTTGGCATGTGTGAGTCTAGGAGAACAGAAAGGCAAATGGTTGTATAACACAAGGTAGAGGTTCTGGGCTACGGAGGGCAGGTAAAGAAACTACCAGAATCACCCAAGAAAAAGAGAGAGGAAAAGAGGATGGACACAGACACCAGCACGAACACAGACATACACAGGCAGAGAAACAACCCTGGAACGTGCTTAAGGGAAAGATGTAGACTTGTGCCAGAAACAGAGTGTGGAAGAGAGAGACCAAGTGGGAGGTGTGTGGTCCAGAGAGGAGTATGGTGAGGATGTGCCGCAACATCCAAGCAGTCTGGCATTTTAACCAATGCAGCAGATGCAGGGCTTGCACAGGACCTCAGGATCTCTGCAGAAGTGGGGAGTGGAAGCTTGAGAGCCTGTTCAGATTGGTGCAGCCCTGTGACTCCAAAGGTCAGGGCCTGAAGAAAGGTCAAAAATAGTGCCTTCGAGAACTGTTAAATGCATTAAAAACGTACTCACGACCATCAACGGCAGCCAAGGGTCTGAGCCAAGCTTACTGAATTTACAATCTTCCAGCCACACAGTTTGTGTCATGTGCTTCCCTCACACTGAAAGTTAAACAAATCTTATCACCTGGGAAGACAGAGAAAGCCAAAGAGCTGGCCTTCTCCCATGTATGTTCACAGCTGCGAATCTGTTAGGCAGAATTACCCTTTATAAAGCAGAGTGCAGAGTCCCAAAAGAACGGGAAAATGGACAGGTAAGTCTGATGTGCAGAGAAGGAGGAAGATGTCTGTATCCTAGAGATACCATGAAAAGTTGTATTCTTGACTGTGGATCAAGTGCTAAGGTGAAGAGTAAAGGGGGCCTCAATACATACAGTAAAGGATTTCAGCCAGATACATGCTTCCATCACTCCTTCCCAGGCCTGAGTGATTATCCAGCAAAGGGACCCAGAACCTGGGTAAGAGGAATCCGTACACAGGACAGCATAAGTCTACCTGGATTTCATCCGGGGCATTCAGGAAACGGCTTGGGAGAAGGTTTGGAAGCATCCCAACATTGTTGACTGGCAGAAAGAAGCAAAACAAAAATATGTCAGAAGAGCAGGTGGGAGATTTTCCCAAAGAAACATGCACAAAACGATTTGCGTATAAGGTTGTTCGTCGAAGCATGATTTGTTAACAGTGAGGAAATTGGAGGGAAAATTTAGTCCATCGATAGAGACACCTTCAATGAATCATGAGTTTGTCGTATGTTGGAATGCATGTAGTCATTAACAACTCTGGCTGCTTACAATTTTAAAGGCATGGGAGAGCATGCATGATGTAACTTTTTAAAAAATATATGACAAAACAACACAAATGTATAATTCCAGTTTTCAAATATGTGTGTGTGTAGGATTAGAAAAATATGCACCAAAATGCTATCTCGGAGTACCGGGATTTTAAGAGTTTCATATTTATTTTATCAGCCTGTCTGTTCTTTCCAATTTTTCTGCAATGATATGGTATACACTTTTATATATATAAATGTAATTATTTTTAAAATTCAGCAGAAAGTTTAGAAATCAAATTTTATTTTCTTCTGTATATACTATACACACTGCACGGTGCATGTGGCCATAAAATACCTTGTCTATAAAACATTATGGAAAAAAATATTATCTTGTTTTCTGAATAAGAAAGAGTCAATTCTCCACTAACTATACTGACTATTTCATGGAGCAATCACAGCAATGTTTGTTTGCTAAACTAATTCCTTTAGGCTAATGTTTCTGGGATTCTTTTTCTGCCAAATGTTAATGTCAGTCCCAGAGAAGAAAATTAATTTTAATATCAGAAAATATAGTTAGGGGTTGAAACATGTAAGTTTGATACATTCCAAACCCATATGTAAGTTTTTTTTTTATTCAGTAATGCCTCTCGAAGAATTGTGCTTTGATATTCAACTTAATACTACAGCTTAAAATACTGTATATTTTAAGTATATTATAATCCATGAGTATACTATACTTATGGATTGAGTATAAACTACCATGAAATAATCAAGTGTCACTGATCCGTGCCAGGTTATTTCACTGATGTATTACAGCAAGCTTTGCATCTTGCAATTTACTTACCTAAAATTCCAATTTCTAAGCCTGTAAGTTTTTCTTTAATATCCTCGTAGATGTCATCTTTGGTAAAATCCGCTTGTATAATCTTCACACTACTCCCTGTAGTCTGCTCTGCATGAGACACAACAGTTTTTTTAATGAACAGGGATCCAAATGCCCCCTTGCCCATGAAGTTACCCCAGTGCTCCTGTATTACCTGAGCAGACTCAGGACAGCCATTGCCCCAAATAGAAAACGGAGGTGGTGCTGAGTAAATGCTGGGAGGTGCTAAGAGATTAGCGAATGGTGGTTTCTACGTGTCGCTAAGAGTTGCTACAGCGACAAGTATATGCATTAAGACAGATTTAATGCAGCAGTTCTCAAAGTGGAATCCACAAAGCACAGCAGCAGGGTTACTGGGAAACTTGTCAGAAACGCAGATTCTCAGGCTCCACCCCAGATCTACCGCATCAGAAACTCTGTGGGTGGGGGCCCTGCCAGCCACCTGCTCAACACACCGTGGAGTGACTCTGCTCCTTGCTCAAGTTTGAGACCCCTGGACTGACAGCTGTAAAAGCAAGGTCTGACGCTGCCTGTGCTCACAAGCGTCATGTCTCTTCCACACAGACACAGCAACTCTTTGTATTCACAGAGGGTTTACATACACACTGTCTTATGGTCATTCTCCCTACAGCCTTCTCGAGTAGACATTATGATCTTCATTTTCCAGAGGCAAAAACGAAGGCTTAGAGAGGCGAACTGACCCAGGAGCATCCACTCTCTGGTCACTCCAATTTCAGTGCACTTCCCACTACTCTGTGTTAACTCACCTTCTGCAGGAGTTTTCCTGCAGACCTGAAAGCTACAACCAGAGTTTGCCTACGGCTTGGTGAGCTGCTTTAGCTTTGGAGTTGGCCAGTATCTGTGGGCCAGGCAATCATGAGGAATAGTTTGGGAGTGGACAGTGTTTCAAAGACACTACTTGCCTTTCAAAAGGATGATAAAAAGCACATTTCAGCGTTGTGAGGCAAACACTGAAGAATGTCTCGGTCCTTGTCAAAGTTACTTCTAATATCCAGACATAGAACAAAAGCAGGATTCATCGGTTCAAGGTCACTGGTGCTCTGCAGTGTGACTGCACAGCCCACACCTCCCACACCTACCTCCTACCCCAGATCTCCCCAGGGAAACAAGGCTCACCCCTGACAGCCCACCATGGTCTTCACAAGTCTCTATAACTAAAGTGTCATCCCTTTGAGTTAAAGAGTTTATTAATTATTAAATTAATAATTATTAAAATTCAAAGGTCCCAAAAGCTACATGATCATCATTATTTACGAAGAACACTTCAGAGCGAATCATAATAATAAAACATTATGATTTTTATAAAAGTTGCCTCAGGGTTGAACAGTGTACAACCTCCACATCCATACATGACGACCCTGGATCAAAACTGTTTTTAAAATCTGACGAACATCAGTAAGCATTGTCCCTTATCCTCCCGCCAAGAGCAGGGCATAGACATAGGAAAGGGAAGTCCCAAACACAGATGCTGCTTTTGGAGGGAGTGGCGGAAGCAACCAGGCAGCCGGGCCTCAAGGATGAGCAGGGCTGATCTAGCAATGAAGGCACCAAGGCAAAAGAGAAAGCGGACTGATTTGTGCCTCCATTGGTTCCTGCTTCCCCCAGCCCCCAGAGCCAGTGTGCACGAAAGCTGACACCTTCTATCCCACCCTCCGCATTGTAACTGGGCTCCTCAGGAGAGCTGGTGTCCCAGGCTCTGAGAGCAGCTGTGGGGATGCCAAGTGCATCAACAGGCAGAGCGGGAGCATTGGCTGGTGGGCTCCACATACCCCTCCCTTACGTAGGGGGTCACTTACCGATCTCTGCGCCAATGACCTGTAGTTTCTCCAGCGTCCGGCTAATAAGCACAACATCGAGTCCACGTTTTGCTAGCTGAGAGTGGGAGTTAAAAATCAAAAAAAGACAAGGACGATGAGCACAGAGGGAGGGCTTGTGTTAAGGTGACTTGGTCCTGAGGCTGTGTGTGTACTGGAGGGGTGATGTGGTTTCCTCTCCTGGATTTAAGTGTGCAGAAGGTGACAAAGCTTTCTGGGCTAGGAACAGCACAGCCCGTGGCTAGGCTAACTAGTAGGGCCATCATGATACGAGTGAACGCTTGTTATGTGTTTATTGTGTGCCGGGAACTTTTCTAAGTGCTTTGCTTGTCCAGGCCCATAAACTTAAAGTGCTTCTCTGAAATTCACGGGCTCAGCTATGCATCAGAATTTAAAATACTGGGGACTTTATACTATATCTTATGTAGCAAGCGGTGGGGCAGCATCCCATAATCAAAGCAGTGTTTCTGCCCCCAATTTTTTTTTTTTTGCGAGGGAATCTCTCTCAGTCGCTCAGGCTGTAGTGCAGTGGCACGATCTCGGCTCACTGCAACGTCCACCTCCCAGGTTCAAGCAATTCTCCTGCCTCAGCCTCCCAAGTAGCTGGTATGACAGGCATGTGCTGCCACACCCAGCTAATTTTTGTATTTTTAGCAGAGACGGAGTTTCACCATGTTGGCCAGGCTGGTCTCAAACTCCTGACCTCATGTGATCTGCCCACCTCAGTCTCCCGAAGTGCTGGGATTACAGGCCTGAGCCACCACGCCCGGCCATCTGCCCCAACTTTTGAGGTGCTTCCTATCCACACGGACATCCTTCCCGTGGCTCACTCGACCTGAGACCTTTCTTCCTGTTTTCTGACTCCCAATAGAAATAAAAGTGGGACTGGACTGGGAGCAGAGGGTGAAGAGCTAGACATGTCCCATGAGGTCAGCAGGGTGACCCTGCAGAGTGGGTAATGCCTGGACTCTCAAGGGCTGTGTGACAGGGTGTAGAGCTGTGTGCTTCACACGGAGTCGCCAGAGAGATTCCATGGGGACACGTAAATGTAGAGAGCTGGAGGTCACAGACTGCTGGAGGTATGACTGTACCTAAAACTGCTACCAATGAGAAAAGTTAAAGTTTTTCCTGAAAGGCAGAAGGAAAAACCAACATTCATTTAGAGAGTGATGACATTTGAATTAGTGACAAAGGCCCCAGTTTATTGAATCTGTCTCTGTGGTTTCAGTCAAATGATTCATACTGTTTTTTTTTTAATTGTGGTAAAATACACATAACAAAATCTATCATCTTAACAAACATGTGGAATACTTTACAAATTTCTGTGTTATCCTTGGGAACTCATGCTAATATTCTCTGTATGGTTCCAATTTTAGTATCTGTGTTGCAGAAACAAGCACTACGCTGTTATTTTAAAGAGTTACATATTATAGGCTGGGCACGGTGGCTCACACCTGTAATCCCAGCACTCTGGGAGGCCAAGGCAGGCAGATCACCTGAGGTCAGGAGTTAGAGACCAGCCTGATCATCATGGTGAAACTCCCTGTCTCTACTAAAAATACAAAAAAAAAAAAAAAAAAAAAATTAACTGGGCGTAGTGGTGCATGCCTGTGATCCCAGGTACTCAGGAGGCTGAGACAGGAGAACTGCTTGAACCTGGGAGGTGGAGGTTGTGGTTAGTGGAGATTGCACCACTGCACTCCAGCCTCCGTGACAGAGCAAGACTCCATCTCAAAAAAAAAAAAAAGAATTACATATTATAGAAAACACATAAGAAGCTGAATTATGGTCTACAATACATAGTCTTCAATAGCCAGTAATTCACGATGGCCCACAGCTTCAGAATCACCCAAAAAGACGTCAAAAAAAAAACACGGATTCCCATCGAACCATCTGATATGGTTTAGATCTGTGTTCTCACCCAAACCTCAGGTCAAATTGCAATCCCCAATGTTGAGGGTGGGGCCTGGTGGGAGGTGATTGGCTCATGGGGGCTGTTTCTCATGGTTTAACACCATCCCCCAGATGCTTTCGTGGTAAGAGTGAGTCATATCAGCAACCAGCACTTTGGGAGGCCGAGGCGGGCAGATCACCTGAAGTCCGGAGTTCGAGACCAGCCTGACCAACGTGGAGAAACCCCCGTCTCTACCAAAAATACAAAATTAGTTAGGCGTGGTTGCGCATGCTTGTAATCCCAGCTACTCGGGAAGCTGAGGCAGGAGAATCATTCGAACCTGAAAGGCGGATACTGCAGTGAGCCGAGATCGCGCCAAGTGTGTGTGGCACCTCCCCGCTGTCTTCCGGCTGCTCCAGCCCTGTGAAACGCTTGCTCCCGCTTCGCCTTCCGCCATGTCTGTAAGTTTCCTGAGGCCTCTGAAGCCGAGCAAATGCCAGCATCATGCTTCCTGCACAGCCTGCGGAACTGCGAGCCAAGTAAACCTCTTTTCTTTATAAATTACCCAGTCTCAGATATTCTTTACAGCAGTGTGAGAACGAAATAATACACCATCCCAGTAAAAATCTCCGGGTTGGAAGCTTCAGGATTTTCATCTTTTTCTGTTTGGATTTATTAAATTATACTTTTATACGTACAAATACATTCTCATTGTAAAAGATTCCAACAATGTCAAAGAAAAAATGTCTCCAAGGCTGCCCCTGCCCATTTCCCCGCCCACCCCCAGGCTCCCACCAACTTTACTTTGTTGTTGAGACTTCTCTTTTTCTCTACATTTACAGGCATATATAGGCACACACAGAATAAAGGTTTGTTTTGTGGGTTTTATTTCTTTTATAAATGACACTTTAAGCAGTGTCCTGCAATATTCTTTTTAACTTAATGACATATTTTATCTCTAAGAATCGTATCTATTTCCACAGCAACCCGTGAAGAACCACTTGATTCTTTTGTCTTGCCCCACGGTATTCTAGAGTTCACCTTTGAATGAGCACTCAGGTTGTTTTCAAGTTTTCCTATTACCATTCTTGCTACAGTAAAAGCCCTTCTATATAGCTCTTTGTATATATGAGTGAATTAATTCCTACAGTAGACAGAAGAAGTGAAATTGTTGTGTCAAAGGGTGAGTGCTTTTTAAGTGTTAATGGTACTGCCAGGCTGGGCACCATGGCTCACACCTGTAATCCTAGCACTTTTGAAAGGTTGAGGCAGGGGAATCGCTTGAGCCCAGGAGTTCAAGAGCCTGGAAAACCTAGTGAGACCTTGTCTCTACAAAAAATAAAAAATCAGCTGGGCCTCGTGGTGCTCACCTGTAGTCCCAGCTACTCAGGAGGCTGAGGTGGGAGAAACGATTGAACCTGGGAGGCCGAGGCCGCAGTGAGCCATGATTACACTACTGCACTCCAGCCTGGGTGGCAAAGCGAGACTGTCTCAAAATAAATAAATAATAGTATTGCCAAATTGCCGTCTCTTAAAACTATACTATCAAAAATACGATTAGAGCCATTTCTCCACACTCTCACCAATATTTGACATTAGCAACCTTTCCCAACTTGATGCTTTTCCCAACCTGATGGTATCCCTTTCTTGGTTTTGTTTGTTTGTTTTTTAGAGACAGGGTCTCATGCTGTTGTCCAGGCAGGTGCAGTGAATTCCTGGCTCAAGGAATTCTCCCCTGACCCAGCCTCCAGAGAAGCTGGGCCTACAGATGTGTACCACCACGCCTGGCTAATTCTTTATTTTTTGTAGGGATGAGGTCTCACTATGTTGGCCAGGCTGGTCTTGAACTCCTGGGCTCAAGTAATCTTCCTGCCTCAGTCTCCCAAAGTGCTGGGATTACAGGCGTGAGCCACCATGCCCTGTTCCTTTATTGTTTTAGTTTGCATTTCTCCAATTATCAGTGGAGCTGAGCATCATTTGCTATGCTGTGTGAATTACCAGTACATAATAACCTTTTCCCATTCTTCCATGGAGTAACTTATTTTCTTATCAATTTGTAGAAGTTATATATATCCCAGGTATTGATTATTTGCCTGCTATGTACAAGCAAGTATTTTCCACTTTGTTTCTGGTGCCTTTGTCATACATTTTATACCACTTGCAATGTTATCAAATTTGTGAATGTCTTCCTTGTTTTAAATTTTCTTTATGATTTTCCTTAATTTCAAGGAGATAAATATGTTTTTCTATATCCTTTTTTTGTTTGTTTTTGAGAATGGTATGAGGTTGAAATTGTTCTACAATATTTTTTTCAAATTGGGTGCCTAATCATCTCAACAACTTTCTCCACTTTGTCCATCATTCCGAACTTAAAATGTTAACTTAGTCATTTGCTAAATTCTTATGTGTAGCTGGGGCTGTTTCTGGTCTATCGGTTCTGTTCCACTGACCTATTGATCAGTCACCACACCAGGGCCACTTCTGATTTAATCATAATCTTACATTAGCCTTTGATAGCTTTCTAATATTTGCATATTTTGGCCTCATTATCTTAGCTGACACCTCTTATACAATGTTAAAGAAGCTCTTACATTTATTATTCTCTTCCAAAGTTGCATTTCATCTTTTTTGTTTAATCCTCCAAATAAATGGCAAAATTGTCTAGACAAGTATTAAAGTAGGGATATTTAGAGGAAAATTTATATCTTTGCAGGAATCTTATCCATAAGTATATTATAGTATCCATTTTTTTTCAAGTCTCATATAGTCTTCTAAAGATTTAGAAGCTTTTTCATGTAAATCCTGGACTTTTCTTGTTAGGGGTGTGTTAATTAGGATAATATTGGGTGCTGTAAGAAATAACTCCATAACTTCAGCAGTTTAACACAAAGGAAGTCTGTTTTTGTCTTATGTAGCAGACCCTATTTCACATTTGGGAACCCACTCAGGACCCAAGGCCGAGAAAGCGTTTGTCATCTTTACCGCTAGGTCTCTGAGCTTACCCTGGGCTTTGCCATCCAGCTAGTACAAGGATTTAGAGAGCCTGGAGAAGATATGCCCCTCTGTCAACCACCTTGATTAAGAACTGGCCGGCATCCTTTCTGCTTGCTTTCATTTAAAGAATGAGTCGCATGCCCCACACAGATGTCAAGGAGCCTGGGAAGCGCCCTGCTGGGAGCTACTCACCAGCTGCAACTCCACCCTATGGAGGAGAGGGTAGGGATCTGGATGGACATTAAGTTGCTGCTGCCACCCAGATCTTATGTTTATTCACAGCCATGGTGACCTGAATTATTTTGGATAGAAGACACTTCAGGATAAAATACGTAGATTCAATTCCTGTCTCCACTACTTATTCCTGTCAGCGCAAATCAATTGTTCTGGGGATCATAGAAGAGAATACATTAAAAAGTGTGTGGCAGAAAACCTGCCACGTAAGAAGCCCTCGATCGTGTTACCTATTTTTCTATATAGTCTAATTTGTTATTAATCAGAATGGGAGCTCTTTATACAGCCACCTCGCTGAATTTGATTTATTCTGATAGTCTGTTCATCACTGTTTGGCTTTCATCATAGATAATAGTATTCTCTACAAAGAGTCCAGTTTTGTTCCTTTCTTTCCAATATTTGCATATTTTTGGCCTCATCCTCTTGGCTGACACCTCCTATACAATGTTAAGCAGTTGCAGTAACAGCAAACATATTTGCCTTACTCCCTGCTGCCCTGAGAACACTTACAATGTGTCTCAGGATGCAAGCATATTTCCTGTCACTTCTGGTAGATGTCCTTTATCAATTTAAGAACATTTACATCTGTTCTTTTTTTCTGAATTACTTTTTTAATAAACTGCTGGATTCAGTTTGCAAATATTTAAATTGAATCATACTTCTCTGATGCTACCCTTGTCCCATTTTGGTATTTGAATCATGCTAATCTGTCTAGATAATGTATAAAACATGTATGGGATCAACTTGTCCCAGGAGCTTCCCAGTTTGAAAACTGAAAGTCCCACATCTGAAAACACCTTTGCAAAAATTATAACTGAGATTATGGCAGGCAAAGAGATCTGATCTAACCCACCCGTTACCTTATTTTTAAGCTTTCAAATTGTCCTTAATTATTCTTGGATTTGGGCCAAGGTAACTTTGGGAGACATTTAGTTTATAATTTAAATTATAATAACCCTTTCCCAAAACTCAACCACCTTGGTAAAGCTAATGAAAGGCCACCAGGCTAGGGAGAGGAGCCTGAATTCTGCTAAGGTGTAGACATAAAGGATTACCCATCATTATATCAGAGGTCACAAGACAGGGTAACTTCCCCCAGTTACTCTTGCAGATAATATTACTATTATAGAAGCCAAGATTGGCCTTTTGAGATGTCTGTTCAGGTTTTTTGCATTTCTGATGACTGATGGTTCCACCTAAACCCGCCAGTCACTCCTGTGGTCTCCCATTCAGCAGGCTCTGCATGAATTAAGCTCTTTCTCTATTGCAGTTCTGCTGTCTTGATAAATCAGTTCTATCTAAGCAGCAGGCAAAATGAACCCATTGGGTGGTTACACATCCAAGGAACCCTCCAAGCAAAGGAAAATCAAACTAGTTAGTCATCCTAGAAATATGAGGGGCTTTTTCTTATTTCTTGAAGATTTGGTAATATTGTAAAAATGTCTGGACATTTTATTCAACTGTAGCTCTTCATAACTGCCTTTTTCATTTTTTTATGACTACTAATCTTTTGGTGTTTTTCTACTTCTTCCTAAGCCAATTGTGATCATTTATATTTTCACAGAAAATTATTTATTTCACCCAGATTTTCAATTTCTTGGCACAAAGATTTAAATAATATTTTCTTTCTCTCTTTTTCTTCTTCCTCTTGTTTTGTAAATAAATCCCCTCTTCTGTAGCTAAGCTCCTAAAATTGGTTCTTCTCTTTCTTTTTTCTTCTTCTTCTTTTGTTTTGTTTTTTTTTTCCCCTGAGACAGCATCTCACTCTGTCACCCCCACTGGAGTGCAATAGCTAGATCAGAACTTACTGTAATCTTGAGCTCCCAGGTTCAAGCAATCCTCCCACCTCAGCCTCCTGAGTAGCTGGGATTACCGGTATGTGCCACCATTCCTGGCTAATTTTCTTTTTTCCTTTTTTTTTTTTTAGACAGAGTCTCACTCTGTCACCAGGCCCCAGGCTGGAGTGCAGTGGCACAACCTCAGCTCACCGCAACCTCTGCCTCCTGGGTTCAAACAATTCTCCTGCCTCAGCCTCCCGAGTAGCTGGGACTACAGGCGTGCGCCACCACACCCAGCTAATTTTTTTGTATTTTTACTAGAGACGGGGTTTCACCATGTTGGCCAGGATGGTCTCGATCTCTTGACCTCGTGATCCGCCCGCCTCGGCCTCCCAAAGTGCTGGGATTACAGGTGTGAGGCACAGCACCCGGCCCCTGGCTAATTTTCTAATTTTTTATATATATGAGGTCTCACTACATTGCTCAGACTAGTCTCAGACTCCTGGCTTCAAGGGATTGTCCTGCCTCCTCCTCAAAAAGTGCTGGGATTATAGGCATTAGCCTGGCCTCTTTTTCTCTTTTTTAATTTAAGATTTTTCAAAGATTTGTCTCTTATTTGGCATTTTTAAAGAATTGGTTTTGGTTGCTTAGTTTGGTTTAAACTGATTAATTCCATTTCTTCCTATGTTTTCTATATCATCACTTTTTGTTCCCTGTTAATTTCCTCCTTGTATCTCTTTTGGATTGTTTCGTTGTTCCTTTTCTAAAGTTTCTTGGGAGTTAAATATATTTATAATCCTTCTTATTTTCTGATAGATGCATTTAAAGCCAAAAGTTTTCATCTGCATAGCACATTGGCCACAATTCATGAGAGTACCCACTTTTATTTTTTCTGTAATCTTAGAAGTACACTGGAGAGTACTTTCTCAGTATAGGTGGGGATGGATGTCGTTTTCTAACTTTTTTTTTTTTTGAGACGGAGTTTCGCTCTTGTTAACCAGGCTGGAGCGCAATGGTGCGATCTTAGCTCACGGCAACCTCCGCCTCCCGGGTTCAAGCAATTCTCCTGCCTCAGCCTCTCGAGTAGCTGGGATTACAGGCGCGCCACCATGCCCAGCTAATTTTTGTATTTTTAGTAGAGACGGGGTTTCACCATGTTGACCAGGATGGTCTCGATCTCTTGACCTCGTGATCCACCCGCCTCGGCCTCCCAAAGTGCTGGGATTATAGGCGTGAGCCA
>CAUYLG010037318.1:0-20936 GCA_963573385.1 Cacajao melanocephalus | reverse complement strand
TCCTCCTCGGCCCATAAATCGCAGAGCGAGCCCGCAGTGGTCTCTGGATACAGTGTATCAAAGTTACATTAATTGTACTCCTCACGGGTCCAACGTTCGCAGCAGTGAAAAAGCCCTAAGTGCCAGGGCTTTTGGCGAAGCTTAAGAGAATAAACACTTTCCCCAGTTTTCCAGGCGCAAACTGATGGTTTTGGAGCATTAAGGTCTGGTCGGATGGGGCGGGATGGCTGCGTTGACGCGTCTTATTTATTCCACAGCATAGGTGAGGTGATCACTTACCTCTTTACAGGTTGAAATGTTTACATTTTATATATATGTAAGTTGAAATATAAGTATATATTACAGGCCGGGCGCCATGGCTCAAACCTGTAATTCCAGCACTTTAGGAGGCAGAGGCGGGCAGATCACAAGGTCAGGAGTTCAAGACCAGCCTGGCCAATATGTTGAAACCCCGTCTCTACTAAAAAAATAAAAATAAAAAAAATAGCCAGGCTTGATGGTGGGTGCATGTAATCCCAGCTACTCGGGAGGTTGGGGCAGGAGAATCACTTGAACCTGGGAGGTGGAGGTTGCAGTGAGCCAAGATCGGGCCGCTGCACTCCAGCCTGGGCAACAGAGTGAGATTCTGTCTCAGAAAAAAAAAAGAAAAAGAAGAAGAAATATATATTACGAGCATTATAAAAGTATATACCAATATGTATAAATGCAGAATTTACAGGGATGTAGATGGAGCAGTGGGGACCCAACATGCTTCGCTAACGGCCCTGGCACTTAGGGCTTTTTCACTGCTGCGAACCTTGGACCAGCTTGTGAGAAGGAGTACAATTAATCTAATTTTGATACACTGTATCCAGAGACCCCAGGGGGCCTCGTGATACATCTCATCTAGAGATGAGATTTATGGTGTGAGGACAATCAGACACCCCCTGTGCCTGTCCTACTCCTGCAGATACAAAGTCAAAGTTCATTGCCTTGGGGTGAGTCACATGCTGAAGGGAAGGGATACTACTGATCTTTTAACTGGGTGCCCAAAATATTACTTTGTCACCCAGGCTGGAGTACAGTCGTGAAGTCATGGCTCACTGCAGTCTGGACATCCTGTGCTTAAGCCATCCTCCCACCTCAGCTTCCCAAGTAGCTTGGAGTACAGGTGTGTCACACAATACCTGGCTAATTTTTTACTTTTTGTAGAGATGAGGTCTCACAATGTTGCCCTGTTGATATCAAATTTCTGTGCTCAGGCAATCCTCCTGCCTCAGACTCCCAAAGTGCTGGAATGAGCCGCTGTGCCAAGCCTGTATTACCTTTTTTTTTGATACAGATTCTCATTCTGTTGCCCAGGCTAGAGTGTAGTGGCATGATCTTCGCTCACTGCATCTCCGCCTCCCAGGTTCAAGCAATTCTCCCACCTTAGCCTCCCAAGTAGATAGGATTTACAGGCATGTGCCACCACTCCTGGCTAATTTTTGTATTTTTTAGTAGAGACCGGGTTTTGCCATGCTGGCCAGGCTGGTCTCAAACTCCTGACCTCAAGTGATCTGCTCACCTCAGCCTTCCAAAGTGCTGAGATTACAGGCGTGAGCCTCTGTGCCTGGCAGTATTATCTTTTTTAAAGAGAAATTACTATTACTTGAGGCCAGGAGTTTGAGACCAGTCTGGGAAACATGAGACCATGTCTACAAAAATTACAAAAAATATTAGCCCAGTTTGGTGGTGCAAGCCTGTGGTCCCAGCTACTCAGGAGGCTGATGTGGGAGGATCACTTAAGCCTGGGGATTTGAGGCTGCAGTGAGCCGAGATTGCACCACTGCACTCCAGCCTGGGCAACAGAGTAAAACCTCATCTCAAAAAATAAATGAATAGGACGGGCGCAGTGGCTCATGCCTGTAATCCCAGCACTTTGGGAGGCTGAGATGGCAGGCAGATCACCTGAGATCAGGAGTTTGAGACCAGCCTGGTCAACATGGTAAAACCCTGTCTCTATTAAAAATGCAAAAATTAGGCCAGCATGATGGTTCATGCCTGTAATCCCAGCACTTTGGGAGGCCGAGGTAGGCAGATCTCCTGAGGTCAGGAGTTAGAGACCAGCCTGACCAACATGGTGAAACCCTGTCTCTACTAAAAATACAAAAAATTTGCTGGGCTTGGTTTTGCCATGTTGTCCAGGCTGGTCTCAAACTCCTGGCCTCAGGTGATCCATCTGCCTCGGCCTCCCAAAGTGCTACGATTAGAGGTGTGAGCCAACATGCCCGGCTATTTTTTTAAAGAATTTTGTAGAGATCGGGGGTCTCATCAGGTTGCCCAGCTGGTCTCAAACTCTTGGGCTTAAGCAATCCTTCCGCCTCAGCCTCCCAAAGTGTTGGGATTACAGGCTTGAGCCACCATGCCCAGCCCTATGAATGATTTCAAATGCATTAGGTCCTCCTAATCAAAATTCTCTCATTCAACATTTAATTTTGAGTGCCAACTGTATCCCAAGGTCAGTGTTCAGCCCTGCAGTAAACCACACGGACAAGCTGCTGCCTTTACAGAACCTCCATCCAGGGAGCAGGTGGATATATCTATCACCAGGCCGTTATTGGTTGCTTACCTGCAAAATAGTGAATTTAGGGTCAATTAAGTTAATAATCCACCTAACTCTAATGACATCTCTACAGTATTGTGTCTTTTAAAGTACATTTACAGCCTGGGCAACCTGGGGAAACCCTGTCTCTACAAAAAAAAATTTTTTTTGGAGACAGTCTTATTCTTTCACACAGGCTGGAGTGCAGTGGGGTGATCTCAGCTCACTGAAACCTGAAATTCCCAGGTTCAAGAAATTCTCATGCCTCAGCCTCCTGAGTCACTGGGATCACAGGCATACACCACCATACTTGGCTAATTTTTGCAATTTTAGGCTGGTCTTGAACTCCTGACCTCAAGTGATCTGCCTGCCTTGGCCTCTCAAAGTGCTGGGATTACAGGCTTGAGCCACCGCACCTGACCCCTTCTGTCTCTCTTAACACACATTGTTGATATTCACTCAGAGCGGCTGGCAAGATATTAACTATTAGGAAAAGTTATAGATTGTAATCTCAAAACCTTTTGGAAGGCCAAAAGGTTTTATCCAGGCATGCTAAAGGCAGCCTCCTCATTAACATTAGCATAGGAAAGAGATAGAGAAGATTAAAGGCCCTACCCCACACCCATTTGTCTCCACTGTGTTTACTCTGTTAATTTTGTGCTGGGTGGCCCTCTCTGGAAGATCAAAGGGTATTTACCTAAAGCTTTTAACAGTCGTGTAATCATTCTCTTAACCGTGTTAATTATCCACAATTCTGTTAACTTAGAATATCTGTTGTAAAATCTTGACAGAATAACTGTGTGGATGGACAGAGGGTCTTGGTCCATTGGTTGCATTTCGCCCTGTGAAAGCAGCCAGTGGCCATCTCTAGTCCACTTGGACTGAAGCAGGTGTGAGAGTACATTCACTCATCCGTGGTTGAGTCAGGGTCTGCAGACCAGACTTCCGCAGGTGGTGGTCGATGTCTGAGGTGGTGACCCCGACGTGATACCCGTCACAGCAGGCACTTGAACCTGGAGCAAACTGACGTGATCATTGCTATGAGGAAGGAAGGGCGGACCTCCCGAGACCAGAGAGTAAAGAGGACCACGCGGTCAGGTCAAGAAGTCAGTAAGTCATTGGTACCCACTGGGGATTGCCAAGCTCGGGGAGGCATTGTTTCAGGCTAGGGATTCATCATGGGACTGCAGTGATCAGCTCAACAGATAAAAGTACAGAACATAATTCAAGCTGCTGTTTCCCAAGGCCCATGGTTCCAGGCAAAGAGCACGCTGGACATAAAGCTTTGGGAACAAATGGGGAGAAATCATGCACAAAGGCATCTAATAAATAGGAAAAAAAGGGGAAACGCTACAACTCTAGGAATTTGTTTTAAGCAAGAAGCATTACAGAAAGAACTCCTAACTTGCCCAGTAATTAATAATCAACAAGGCAATCAGGTGTATGTTTATAAAAAAAAGATAAGAAAAAAGGCATTGCAGGCCAGAGCAGCTCCGCTGAGCAAAAGAAAGAAAAAAGAAAGTAAAAAGGCTCTGGCAGGAAAGCTCCACCTAAGGCCAGCAGCTGCGCCCCGGGCCCGTGGTGGGGAGCCAGCAGCACAAGTGGAAAGCAGTGAGCGGCCCCTGGGCAGGGCCAGCACTGCTGCCATCCAAAGACCTGCGCGCTGCTCTCCGAAGGTGTCCCACAGTGAAATTTCGTGTGTTCTTGTATACAAGCAACATCCCAAATTGTAATTCTCTGCTAAGATTTAAGTTAAATTTAAGTATGTGTAAAACCTTTTTCTAATATTAGCCGCTGTTGTTATTCCAACTCTAATCTTAACGTGGCTTTTTTAGAATCCAGTCTAAGTAAAACAGTAACCTCTGAAGGGAGAGAAATTACAGCTAGCCCATGAATTCGTAAGGAGCAAGTAAAAGCCAGCCATATAGCTTTGCTGCTCAGTAGAAAAAAATTTCTAATGAATTAGTAAGTTGCAAAACCTGTTTTCTATCTTAAAAGACAACACTACTAGCACAAGCCTTATTTACCCTTAATTTTGTAAATTTAAATGATAAATTTCAATCAGATATAAAAGAAGGCCCACAAATTAGTTAAAAGGCAATTAAAAGCTAAGCATGTACAACCCCACATTATCCTTTAAAGGGAAACCTTAATCCAAATTACATAATATTTATTGAATTAAGAAGTAAAAATGGCCAGGCGCGGTGGCTCACGCCTGTAATCCAAGCACTTTGGAGGCCAAGGCAGGCGGATCACCTGAGGTTGGGAGTTCAAGACCAGCCTGACCAACATGGTGAGACCCGCCC
This sequence comes from Cacajao melanocephalus, assembly GCA_963573385.1. Taxonomy (NCBI): domain Eukaryota; kingdom Metazoa; phylum Chordata; class Mammalia; order Primates; family Pitheciidae; genus Cacajao; species Cacajao melanocephalus. Next base: position 16,067 of record CAUYLG010037318.1, on the reverse strand, counting down.
CACCGCCCCCGCCGTCTTATCAAAAAAAAAAAAAAGAAGTAAAAATGTTGTGTCCATTTCTCAGAAAGTGAAATAAATTTGTATATAGTGTGGTAAAAACATGTGTGAAAGACTGATTAGAGATAGTCTTTACTCAGTTAGTAAGGAACTGTTTTCAGAACTGTTTGCCAGTTTAAAGTCCGTAAACTTGGTCAGCCTGGAAACTCAACTGCAAGATTTAAGCCACTCTTGCCTGTGGCTTTAAGCACATGGTTAAAGTATATTATTTAAGTCTCTGCTACTAGAAATATTTTCAAATTTCCTCTTAAAACTTCATGTTACCAATTTCAGTTTGCCATTTTAATTATGCGGTCAATTGCTAAGTTATGATCCTAATATCAGAATTCCTTTAAGGAAAGAGCAATTCAAAGCAGTATTGCACTTCTCCATACCTCATGCTTTAACCCTGTTTGCTGACAGGTCAAGTAAACAAGGAAGAGGTGCAGTCTGGTAGAGACTGTTAAAAAGCATGCTCTGAATGAAGAGACCCTCCCCCCCCCCACCAAACAGGCTTTGTATGAGCAACATGGCTGTTTATTCACCCGGGTGCAGGAGGGCTGAGTCTGAAAAGAGAGTCAGTGCAGGACAGTGGGATAGAAGTTGGTTTTATAGGTTTGGAGTAAGCAGTGGAAAGTTACAGACCTTACAGTTTAGAGCAGTTTTTTGCAAGCTGGGAGGGAGTCATAGGTTTGCCAGCTGGGAGGGAATCAGAGGGTCTGGAGTCACAAGGTCAACCAAGGTCGGTTACAAAATCCAATGGCATTGTCAGTTGAGGGCAGAATAAGAAACAATAGAAGAATGTGTCAGGTTAGTTAGGTGCCACAGGGTTGGTTGCTATTCTGTTTTTCATGATCTTCCAGCTGCTTCAGGTTTTCAAATTCCAGAAGGCCCTCCAGAGGTGTACATGCAGGTCATGGGGGTCACCACAGCGTCCATGGTGCCATCATCCTAAAAGACCTTACAGAGACCACATAATTCAATCACGTAATCTAAGTTTACTAGGAGTCAGAGAGCTGAGATTGGAGCCCTAATTCTGGCATTAAAAACTATTCTGCTCAGCCCATAAAGTAACTTGGCTTACTCAGTTTCTCTATTACAAAATCTTGAAGCAGCTTTAATTAAGTCTAATCTTGAGCCCACAGCTCACTGCCTAGTCCATTAGCTTATGGCAATGGACAAACAGACTAACAAGTACTAATGTCACTGCTTAACCAAGACAGACAGAAACAGAAAGATTAGAGAGAGAAATAGAAAGAAACAATCAGTAAGAGAGAGAGAAAGAAGTAAGGAAGGCAAAGAGAGAAAGACTAGGAGAGATTAGAGAGAGATGAAGTAAGGAAATAAATATTTTAAAAGTTATAGATATAAGAATGTACCCTTAGTAAGTAAGGTTATAAAACAAAAGAAGGTTAAAGCATGTCCAAGTTTGTCAGTGAAAGTTGTGGAATATGTTATAGAAAGGAACTTATGCAAGTAGATTGTATAAATTTTGTTTTGAAAGTTTAAGCAAGTTTTTTTTTCTCTCTTTTTTTTTTCTTTTTTTTTTTAATAAAGACAGGGTTTCACCATGTTGGTCAGGTTGGTCTTTTTTTCTTTCTTTCTTTCTTTTATTTTATTTTATTTTTTTTAAAGATGGGGTTTCACCATGATGGCCAGGCTGGTCTTGAACTCCTGACCTCAGGTGATCCACCCACCTCGGCCTCCCAAAGTGCTAGGATTACAGGCATGAGCCACCAAGCCCAGCCTGGTTGGTCTTGAACTCCCGACCTCAGGTGATCCGCCTGCCTTGGCCTCCAAAGTGCTTGGATGACAGGCGTGAGCCACCACGACTGGCCAGCAAGTTTTAAAACATTAATAGTAAAAGAAATTCTGTGTGTAAACATATTGGTTGAAAGTTAAAAAGATATCATCCGGTTTTTCCGTAAACTGCCAAAGGTTTTTCTTAAAGCACTAACCTGTTCTTTTGCAAAGATTAGTAGAAGTGTCTTAGCACAGACACAATCACTAGAATTTCCAGGACATCCGAACCAGTTAAAAGACTGCGTCCTTATCAAGGGATGGAAAAGAGAAAAAACTCAAGCTAGTCTGAGAGAGACCCTGCAGGATGATGCAGCTTCCTCAGACCACACACAAGCCCCAGATGTCACCTGGAGAATGCTGAAACACAGGAAGCTAAGCGAATCCTACTTAGGATTTGTTTTTTATTCTTTTACTCTGCCTGCAACCTGTACTTGATACATTCCATCAAGCTCATCTTCTTCTTATTCTTCTTTTTTTTTTTTTTTTTTTTTTTTTTGAGACAGAGTCTTGCTCCGTTGCCAGGCTCCAGGCTGGAGTGCAGTGGCGGGATCTTGGCTCACTGCAACCTCTGCCTCTGGGTTCAAGCAATTCTTTTGCCTCAGCCTCCCGAGTAGCTGGGACTACAGGCGCGCGCCACCATGGCCAGCTAATTTTTGTATTTTTAGTAGAGACGGGGTTTCACCATGTTGGCCAGGATGGCCTCAATCTCTTGACCTCATGATCCGCCCGCCTTGGCCTCCCAAAGTGCGGGGATTACAGGCCTGAGCCACCACGCCCGGCTCAAGCTCATCTTCTAATCCACATGTTTCTGCCCTGGTAACTTTAACACCCACTTCACAGCTTCTAACAATGCAACTCTTGACTAAAAGAAATTAACTTACCCCCAGTGAAGTTCCTCAGTAATGGCATACAGTAAACTGAAATGCCAAGTAGCATTATAGGTCAAATACAAAAGATTCATAGTTACACTTCTAGCTTTTATAGTATCAGCCATATTCATCCTGGCTACAGCTAGCATTGCAGTGGCATCTATAACTGAGGCAGTACAAACAGCTGCTTTTATAGATAATCTAGCCAAAAATGATGGAAAGGTGTACAAGATCATCTTTCCTGGTTAGACCCCCATTCCTGGGAGTCGATCTTTGGCTAGAAAAGACTGTTGCTAATTGTACTCATAATTGTCTTATGTTATTTATTAATCCTAGGATGCAAAGCCAGAGTAAAAGCAATGACCACCTCGCCTGACAGACCCATAGCTGAACAAATCAGTGGCCGGCAGACAACAAAGTCTGATACTGTTGAAAACAAGGGGGGAAATGTTGATATTCACTCAGGGTGGCTGGCAAGATATTATTATGGAAAGTTATAGATTGTAATCTCAAACCTTTTCGAAGGCCAAAAGGTTTTATGGAGGCATGCTGAAGGCAGCCACTTCATTAACATTCACATAGGAAAGAGATAGAGATGATCAAAGGCCTTACCCCACATCCCTTTGTCTCCACTCTGTTTACTCATGTTAATTTTGTGCTGGGTGTTTTTTTGTTTTGTTTTGTTTTGTTTTGTTTTGTTTTTAAGATGGGGTTTCACCATGATGGCCAGGCTGGTCTTGAACTCCTGACCTCAGGTGATCCACCCACCTTGGCCTCCCAAAGTGCTAGGATTACAGGCGTGAGCCACCGCACCCGGCCTTGTTTTGTTTTTGAGATGGAGTCTTGCTCTGTTGCCCAGGCTGGAGTGCAGGGGTGTGATCTCGGCTCACCACAACCTCTGCCTCCCGGGTTCAAGCGATTCTCCTGCCTCAGCCTCCTGAGTACCTGGGATCACAGGTGCGAACCACCAAACCCAGCAAACTTTTGTATTTTTAGTAGAGATGGGGTTTCACCATGTTGACCAGGATGGTCTGGATCTCTTGACCTTGTAATCCACCCGCCTCAGCCTCCCAGAGTGCTGGGACTACAAGCGTGAGCCACCCTGCCTGGCCAAAACCATTCTTATAACCATGTTAATTATCCACAAGTGTGTTAACTTAGAACCTCTGTTGTAAAATCTTGACAGAATAAATGTGTGGATGGACAGAGGGTCTTGGTCCACTGGTTGCATTTCGCGCTCTGAAAGCAGCCAGCGGCCATCTCTAGTCCACTTGTATTACTGAACCAGGTGTGAGAGTATATTCACTCATCTGTCATTGAGTCAGGGTCTGCAGGACAGACTTTCACAGGTAGTGGTTAACATCTCAACACATTTCCTCTTCATAGAGGTCCAGGCTCCATGCTGAGCCTGGGAGGTAATACAAAAATGAATGAGCTGGACATTGTGGGTTCTGTGCTAGTTAAAGACACCTGACAAGACCAGCCTGGCCAACATGATGAAACCTCATCTCTACTAAAAATACAAAAATTATCCCCAGTAGCTGGAATTACAGGCAGACGCCACCAAGATTCCATCTCAAAAAAAAAAAAAAATGTGGCCTATTGTGTCCGCTTATTTCATATAGCACAATATTTTCTTTTTTTCTTTTTTGAGACGGAGTCTCGCTTTGTCACCCATGCTGGAGTGCAGTTGTGTGATCTCGGCTCACTGCAACCTCCGCCTCCCAGATTCAAGCGATTTTCCTGCCTCAGCCTCCCGAGTACATGGGACTACAGGCACACACCACCATGCCCAGCTAATTTTTTGTATTTTTAGTAGAGATGGGGTTTCAACGTGTTAGCCAGGACGGTCTCATCTCCTGGCCTCGTGATCCACCCGCTTCGGCCTCCCAAAGTGCTAGGATTACAGGCGTGAGCCACCACGCCCGGCATAGCGTAATATTTTCAAGGTTCATCCATGTGTGAGTACAGTACTTCTTTCATTCCTTTTTTTTTCCAGACAAGGTTTTACTCTGTCGCCAAGGCTGGAATGCAGTGGCCTGATCTCAGCTCATTGCAACCTCCACCTCCTAGCCTCAAGCAATCCTCCTGCCATAGCCTCCTGAGTAGGTGGGACTACAGGTGCACACTACCATTCCAAGTGAACTTTTTGTAGAGGTGGGGTCTTACTATATTGCCTGGCCAACATAGCAAAACTCCATGTGTACTAAAAATACAAAAATTAGTGGGGCCTGGTAGTACACACCTGTAATTCCAGCTACTTGGGAGGCTGAAGCATGAGAATCGCTTGAATCCAGGAGGCTGAGGTTGCAGTGAGCTGAGATTGCATCACTGCACTCCAGCCTGGACAACAGAGTGAGACGCTCTCCAAAACAAAAATTTTGTTGCCGGACGTAGTGGCTTGCGCCTGTAATCCCAGCACTTTGGGAGGCCAAGGTGGGCAGATCACAAGGTCAGGAGTTCGAGACCAACCTGGCCAATGTGGTGAAACCCGGTCTCTACTAAAAAGATAAAAAATTAGCCAGGCGTGGTGGCCAGCGCCTGTAGTCCCAGCTACTCGGGAGGCTGAGGTAGGAGATTCATTTGAACCTGGGAGGCAGAGGTTGCAGTGAGCCAATTGCATCATTGCACTCCAGCCTGGGCAACAAGAGCGAAACTCTGTCTCAAAAAAAAAAAAGTTTCTATTTTGTTATGCCAGCAAAGTAAAAAAAAAAAAGTTTCTAGTAATTCCAACATCTGAGCTTCCTCAGTGGAAGTTTTTATTTATTGCTTTCTTTTTTCCCTGTGTATGGGCCACACTTTCTAGTTTATTTTTTGAGACGAAGCCTCCCTCTTTCACCTAGGCTGGAGTGCAGTGGCATGATCTCGGCTCACTGCAGCCTCCACCTCCCGGGTTCAAGCGATTCCCCCTCCCCACCTGCCGAGTAGCTGGGATTACAGGTACTTGCCACCATGCCCAGCTAATTTTTGTATTTTTAGTAGACATGAGGTTTCACCATATTGCCCAGGCTGGTCTCGAACTCCTGACCTCAAGTGATCCACCTGCCTTGGCCTCCCAAAGTGCTGAGATTACACTGAGCCACTACAGCTGGCCTACTTCCTAGTTTCTTTGCATTTTAAAAATCTGGACATTTTAAAGAATGTGGCAACTCTGAAATTCAGATTCTCTCCTTCCCAGGGTTTCTTGTGGCTGCTGGTTTTTTTTTATTTATTTATTTTATTTTTATTTTTTTATTTTATTTTTTTAAAGACAGGTTTTCACCATAGTGGTCAGGCTGGTCTTGAACTCCTGACCTCAGGTGATCCACCCGCCTCAGCCTCCCAAAGTGCTAGGATTACAGGCGTGAGCCACTGCACCCGGCTTTAATTTTTATTTTTTTATGCTTCTTCGTAGCACCATGCTGTTTGTTTTTATTATCATTGCTGTTTAGTGACTTTTGTTTTTGAGACAGGGTCTCCCTCTTGTTGTCCAGGCTGGAGCGCAGTGACATGATCATAGCTTACTGCAGCTTAAACTCGTGGGCTCAAGCCATCCTCCCAAGTCAGCCTCCCAAAGTGCTGGGACTACAGGCAAGGCCTGACCTGTTTAGCGACTTTTCTGAACTAATTCTATAAAGTCCATATTCTTTGTTGTATGTGGCCACTGAAGGCCCTGCTTCATTAGCTTACTGACCAGTTAATGGTTAGGCAAAGGTTTCCTTAAATGCCTTGAACCATTACTTCTTCCAGCATTTGCCTAATGTGTGTCTGTGTATGTTGGAGGATGCCTTGAACAGTAGTTCACAACTGTGCCTTAGCCTTCACTTTTTCCTTGCCCAAAGCCTGAAGGTCCCCTACAAGTAAGAGCTTAATGCCTTCTTGGTTCTTGTTGTTGTTGTTGTTGAGACAGAGTCTTGCACTGTCGCCCAGGTGGGAGTGCAGTGGCATGATCTTGGCTCACTGCAACCTCCGCTTCCCAGGTTAAAGCGATTCTCCTGCCTCAGCCTCCCAAGTAGCTGGTATTACAGGTGCCCGCCACCACACCCAGCTAATTTTTTTTGTATTTTTAGTAGAGACAGGATTTCACCATGTTGGCCAGGCTGGTCTCGAACTCCTGACCTCAGGTCGTCCACCCGCCTCAGCCTCCCAAAGTGTTGGGATTACAGGCGTGAGCCACCGCGCCCGGCCTTTTCTTGGTTCTTTCTTGGGCATGCTCACAGCCCTGTGCATGCACGTGCATATGGCCTTCCAGATTTCCAGCAATGTGTCAGAAGTTTTCACGGACATCTTATTCCCCAACGTTTCCTTTCAAGCATTTTGGTCAGCTGCTTATTAACTCCAGCTCTTATCACCATCTCAAGCAGCTATGATGTTAAACAACTGCCACTGATTTTTTGTTTTTTTAAAATTTTGAGACTGGGTCTCGCTCTGTTGCCCACACTGGAGTGCAGTGGCACAATCATGGCTCACTGAAGCCTCCACCTCCTAGGCTCAAGTGATCCTCCTACCTCAGCCTCTGAAGCAGCTGGGACTACAGGCATGCACCACCACACCTGGCTAAAGCCATCTCAGCAATCCTCAAGCAATCTTTCCATCTTTCCACCTTTGCCTCCCAAAGTGCTGGGATTACAGGCATGAGCCACCGCACCTGTCCTTGAAATGATTTTTCCTTTGACTTTCTGAAATCCTCTCTTGGTTCTGCTCCTGCCTTGCTGGCTTCTCCTACTCAGTCCTGCTAGTTCCTCCTGGTTCCCCAGAGCCCTATATCTTAGCAATGGCCCAAGGCTTAGTCCTCTAACCTCTTCTTTATTTACATTCACTTGCTAGGTGATCTCTTTTATTTTTTCATTTTTATTTATTTATTTGACACAGAGTCTCACTCTGTCGTCCAGGCTGGAGAGCAGTGGTGCAATCTCGACTTAATGCAACCTCTGCCTCCCGGATTCAAGCGATTTTCCTGCCTCAGCCTCTCAAGTAGCTGAGATTATAGGCATGTGCCACCATGCCCAGCTAATTTTTGTATTTTCAGTAGACACAGGGTTTCACCATGTTAGTCAGGCTGGTCTCTAACTCCTAACCTCAAGTGATCCACCTGTCTCCGCCTCCCGAAGTGTTGGGATTACAGGCAAGAGGCACTGCGCCGGGCCGTTCTTTGTCTTTTTTTTTTTTTTTTTTTTTGAAACTGAGTCTCACTCTGTTGCCCAGGCCAAGTCCAGTGGTGCGATCTCAGCTCACCGCAACCTCCACCTCCCAGGTTCAAGTGATTTTCTTGCGTCAGCCTCTCGAGTCACTGAGATGCCCAATTAATTTTTGTGCTTTTAGTAGAGATGGGGTTTTACTATGTTGGCCAGGCTGGTCTCGAACTCCTGACCTCAGGTGATCCGCCCACCACCACCTCGAAAAGTGCTGGGATTACAGGTGTGAGCCACCCCACCCAGTCCCTTCTTTATCTTTTAAATAAAATCAGTATACTGGTGGCTCTTAAATTTGCACTGAGAAAATAAAACTAGGCTGGGCACCACGGTTTATGCCTATAATCCCAGCAATTTTGGAGGCAGAGACAGGAAGATAAAGACCCTGTCTCTAAAAAAGAAAAAAAAGAGGTGGGGCACAGTGGCTCATGCCTGTAATCCCAGCATTTTGGGAGGCTGAGGGGGCCAGATCATTTGAGGTCAAGAGTTCGAGACCAGCCTGGCCAAAACGGTGAAACCCCATCTCTATTAAAAATACAAAAACTAGCCGAGCATGGTGGTGCACATCTGTAATCCCTGCGACTCGGGAGGCTGAGGCAGGAGAATCGCTTGAACCCAGGAGATGGAGGCTGCAGTGAATAGAGATTGCACCACTGCACAACAGCCTGAGTGACAGAGCGAGACTCCATTTGGGCGGGGGTAAGGAAAAGAGAAAAGAAAAATAGCCCAAGAGCAGTCTGAGCTATGTAAAGTATGCAAAATTTCTCAGTCCCAGAGAGAAAGGAGCATCTCAGCTCAGTCACATCCTTCACCCACCCACCCACGCCCGGGGCAATTGTTTAAAGATATGTTGTTACATAGGAGCTGGGTGCAGTGGCTCACACCTGTAATCCCAGCATTTTGGTTGGAAGAGGCAGGCGGATCACTTGAGGTCAGGAGTTTGAGACCTGCCTGGCCAACATAGTGAAAGAAACCCCCTCCTTTACTAAAAATACAAAATTAGCTGAGCACGGTGGCTTGAGCCTGTAATCCCAGCTGCTCGGGAGGTTTAGGCAGGAGAATTGCTTGAACCTGGGAGGCGGAGGTTGTAGTGAGCCGAGATTGCACCACTGCACTCCCACCTGGGCAACAGAGACTCCGTCTCAAAACAAAAAAAGATACGTTGTTACTGAATAGTTGCCTCACCCATTATCTTCAAAATTCCTGAAATTTGTGATACAAAGAACAATGTATAGACAATCAATAGCTTATATTATTTTTATTTTATTTATTTATTTTGAGATGGAGTCTCACTCTGTCACCCAGGCTGGATTGCAGTGGCGTGATCTCAGCTCACTGCAACCTGCACCCCCCCAGGTTCAAGCGATTCTCCTGCCTCAGCCTCCCAAGTAGCTGGGACTACAGGTGTGTGACACCATGCCCAGCTAATTTTTTTGTACTTTTAGTAGAGACTGGGTTTGGCCAGGCTGGTCTTGAACTCCTGACCTCAAGTGATCCTCCTGCCTTGGCCTCCAAAGTGCTGGGATTACAGGTGAGAGACACAGTTCCTGGCCTTTTTAAATTTTATTTTTAATTTTTTTTTTTTAGACAGGGCCTTGCTCCGTCACCCAGGCTGGAGTGGGCAGTGGCAAAATAATAGCTCACTGCAGCCTCAACCTCCAGGGCTCAAGCAATCCCCCAGCCTCAGCCTCCCAAGTAGATAGGACTATAGGTGTGCACCACCACCCTTGGCTAATTTGTTTTTCTTTTTTTATGTAGAACTGGTCTTGCTATGTTGCTCAGGCTGGTCTTGAACCCCTGAGCTAAAGAGATCCTCCCACCTCTGTCCTCCAGCCTGCTGTTCTTTCTGCTAGGAATGCTCCTTCCCCTCATATCCACAAGGCTCACTCTCTCACTTCCTTCAGGTCTCTGCTCAAATGTCACCTTACTCAAGAAGCTTCTCTGACCACCCTAAATATAGTAATCTCTACTATATTTAGCCCTTCTTACCTCCTATTTCTTTTCCACTCCATGGTGTGTGTGTGTGTGTGTGTGTGTGTGTGTGTGTGTGTTCATCTTTGTCTATCAAAGACAAGAATATTGTTCTGCTTCCTGTTCTGTTCCCAGCATCTCCTAGTATGATGTGCCTGGTATGTCATAGGCACTCAATAAATACTTTTTCTATACATGCATGAATGGATGTTCAATGAAGAGTTACTATTTCACTTAACAACAGTGAGCTAAAACATTTTTTACTTATGAAATGAAGGCACACGGAAATCAGGATGCTGCTTTTTAAAACATCAGAGTAAAACTTAACTTCCTCAATCCACAAACTTAATCCATTTTCTGGGATGCATTAAAGAAAGATGTGTTTAGTGACTCATACCACAAAGGCCAATTGTTCCAAGGTGTCAGAGGCATTTGAACCAGAGCAACTCTATCTTGAGTAAAGGCTGGGTAAGATAAGGCTGAAACCTACTGGGCTGTATTCCCAGGTTAGGCATTCCAAATCACAGGATGAGATAGGAGGATGAGACCTCCTGTCTCATCCACAAGATGGCTCATCATGGCTCACTGCAGTTCATAAAGACCTTGCTGATAAAACAGGTTGTAGTAGAGAAGCGGGCCAAAACCCACCAAAACCAAGACGGTAATGAAAGTGACCTCTGGTCATCCTCATGGCTCATTATACGCTAATTGTAATGCATTAGCATGCTAAAAGACACTCCTACCAGCACCATGACAGTTCACAAATGCCATGGCAACATCAGGAAGTTACCGTAGTCTAAAAAAAGGAGGCATGAATAATCCACCCCTTGTTTAGCATATCATCAAGAAATATGGCCAGATAAGGTGGCTCACGCTTGTAATCCCAGCATTACAGGAGGCCAAGGCAGGCAGATCTCTTGGGGTTAGGAGTTCGAGACCAGCCTGGCTAACATGGTGAAACCCCATCTCAACTAAAAATACAAAAATTAGCCGGGCATGGTGGCGAGAGCCTGTAATCCCAGCTACTTGGAAGGCTGAGGCAAGATAATTGCTTGAACCTGGGAGGTGGAGGTTGGAGTGAGACGAGATCGTGTCACTGCACTCCAGCCTGAGCAACAAGCAAGGCTACATCTCAAAAAAAGAGAGAAAAAGAAATAACCATAAAAATCACCACCACCAGCCCTCTGGGCTGCTCTACCCATGGCCAGGCATGGTGGCACATGCCTGTAACCCCAGCACTTCAGGAGGCGGGTGGATTGCCTGAGGTCAGGAGTTTGAGACCAGTCTGGCCAACATAGTGAAACCCCATCTCTACTAAAAATATTAGCTAGGCATGGTGGCGGCCAACTGTAAACACAGCTACTTGGGAGGCTGAGGTAGGAGAATTGCTTGAACTGGGGAGGCAGAGGTTGCAGTGAGCTGAGATCATGCCATTGTACTCCAGCCTGGGCAACAAGCACAAAACTCCATCTGAAATAATAATCATCATCTTGCTTTCACTTTACTCTATGGACTCACCCCAAATTCTTTCTTGCGTGAGATCCAAGAATACTCTCTTGAGGTCTGTATCGGGACCCCTTTCCAGTAACAAAGGAAGGGCACTAATATTAAAGCTGGCTCAGCTGGGTCTGAGCAGAGTAATTTTTACCTCAGAGATTTGTGTTTTGGGTGCTCAATTTTCAGTTTAAATTAGAAGCTATCTCCCCAGTTTAAAACAAATCATGTTTTCAGGAAGATTTTCTCTGAGATATAGATACAATTAATTTGCACAAGTCTGGAATGCCTAAACTTTCATCCAAGTTTCCACAGGTTACCAGGTCACTGGAATACTGTCCTTTTCATTTTATTTATTTATTTATTAGAGACAGGTTCTTACTCTTTGTTACCCAGGCTGAAGTGCAATGGCCCCATCATGGCTCACTGCAGCCTCCACCTCCTGGGCCCAAGCAATCCTCCCACCTCAGCCTCCTGAGTAGCTGGGACTACAGGCATGTGCTACCATGCCCAGCTAACTTTTTTGTTTGTTTGTTTGTTTGTTTGTTTTATATCCAATGTGATAGTAGAATTTTTAAAATTATTTGTAGAGGCAGGGTTTCACCATGTTTCCCAGGCTGTTCTCCAACTCCTGGGCTCAAGCAATCTACTTGCCCTCGGCCTCCCAAAATGCTGGGATTACAGGCGTGAACCACTGCACCCAGCCTCCTGGTTCTTTTTATGCCTGGTAATCTTTGTTTGAGTAACAGAGATTGTCAATTTTACCTTTTTAGGAGCTGGGTCTTTTTTTATTCCTATCAATCTTTGTTATTCTTGTAGATTTTTTTGTGTATGTGAGATAGTCTTTTGCTGTCACCAGGCTGGAGTGCAGTGGTGCCATCTTGGCTCACCACAACCTCCGCCTCCCGGGTTCAAGTGATTCTCCTGACTCAGCCTCCTGAGTAGCTGGGATTACAGGTGTCCGCCACCACGCCTGGCTAATTTTTGCATTTTTAGTAGAGACAGGGTTTGACAATATTGGCCAGGCTGGTCTTGAACTCCTAACCTTGTGATCTGCCCACCTCAGCCTCCCAAAGTGCTGGGATTACAGGCATGAGCCACTGCACCCGCCAATTTCTATAGATCTTTTAGGGTCTTCTTTTATTATTTGTAAAGTGAGCCTGGAGCAATACTAAGTCTAGGGCTAGTTATTCCCCACAACCGTGACAAGACCTTCCTGTGTACTCTATGCCTTGTGAATTAGGAGTTTCCAGTCTGGGTGGTGGGAGCAGGCACTATTTTCAAAAGCTCCATGTGAATATCAGGACCTGTACCTCCAATCCACTTGGATGGTTCTTCTCCTGGCCTTGAGTAGTTGGCTCATATGCATGTGTTGATAAGTACTCTGCTAAATACTGAAGGGGGACCCTCTGCAGATCTCTGTGATTCTCTGTACTCCTCTCTCCTGACATTCTGTCCTTTAAACTCTAGCTGCCCTTGTCTCTCTGGACTGCCTCAACTTAGGGAGTCCACCAGGTGCTGCCTCAGTTTCCCCTTCCAGTGCCATAGCATGGAAGCTCTCAGGCAGGGTGCTGGGAGAGTTTTAGTGCTCACCTTGTTTCCCATCTTTCAGGGATCAATGTCCTTTGGTGCCTGATGTCTAATGTCTTAAGGTTCTTAAGGATTCTTAATGATTATTGTTTCGACCAGGCACAGTGGCTCACGCCCGTAATCTCAGCACTTTGGGAGGCTGAGGCAGGCGGATTACCTGAGGCCAGGAATTCAAGACCAGCCTGGGCAACATGGTGAAACCCATCTCTACTAAAAGTACAAAAATTAACTGGGTGTGGTGGTCGGCACCTGTAATCCCAGCTACTCGGGAGGCTGAGACAGGAGAATCGCTTGAACCTAGGGGGCAGAGGTTGCATCCAGCCGGGATCATTCCATTGCACTCCAGCTTGGGTGACAGAATGAGAATCTGTCTCCAAAAAAAAAAAAAAAAAATCATTGTTTCATGTATTTTGGTTTTTTTGTGGGGGGAAAAGTTGGTTGTTTCCTGTGAAAGGACAAATTTGGGCCCTGTTATTCCACCTTGACTTAGAGTGCATGACACCTTTTTTTTTTTTTTTTGTCTTGTAGAGACAGGGTCTTGCCCAGGCTGGTCTCAAACTCCTGGCCTCAAGCAATCCTGTGTATTATTTCTTAAAGTTTAATTAAAAATCCTTCCAATCCGAGTCCCGGCACCAAAAAAAAAATTTTTTTTTAAATCCTTCCAGTATGCACATAATTTGGGGTCTTTCTTTCTTTTTTTTTTTAATTATTATTATTAAAGACGGGGTTTCGCCGTGTTGGACAAGCTGGTTTCGCCCGGCCTTTTTTTTTTTTTTTTTTAAACCTTTTACCATCAAATGCTATTTTGTATTTTGTAAAAATAAAAACAGAGGCCAGGCGCGGTGGCTCAAGCCTGTAATCGCAGCACTCTGGGGGGGCTGAGGCGGGTGAATCACCTGAGGTCAGGACTTCGAGACCAGTCTGACCAACATGGTGAAACCCCTGTACTAAAAACACAAAAATTAGTTGGGCGTGGTAGCGGACGCCTGGAATCCCAGCTACTCGGGAGGCTGAGGCAGGAGAATCGATTGAACCTGGGGGGCGGAGGTTGCAGTGAGCCGAGATCGCACCACTGCACTCCAGCTTGGGCGACAGGGCAAGACTGTCTAAGAAAACAAAACAGAACAAAACAAACGAAAAACCCTAGAGCTGGCTGGGTTGGGGGCAGGGTGGGGAGAAAGAAAACGAAATCCATTTCTTGGCTTCCCAGAGCCTAGGAGGTTTCTCCACTTTCAAGGTCTCCAGGTCCGCCCCTGTCTGGAGCCCCCAGCATAGCCCCTCTGGAAGCCTGGGAGGACTCTGTGTTGGGAACGGGGGCGGCTACTCTCCGCCGCCGCGGAGGTCCGCGTCCTGTTCGCCAGGGAGGTTTACTCCCCTATCGCGAGTGACCGCGGCGCTGAGGGCTCGGCTAGTTTCGCTCAGCGGGGGGCAAGGCACGCTCGGTCTCCCCACCCTTCCCGGTTCCCTCAGTCTCGGCCTTGGGGAGCCCCCTTCGCCTCTGGTCCCCCAGCCGACCTTCCGCCGCTCCCCGCGCCCTCCCAGGAGGACCCCGCTGTCACCGGCGATGCTCCAAAGACCCGGGATCTGGGCGAGGAAGGCGGTGGCAACCTTTTTCCAGCTGGGGTGAGTCATTTCCTGCAGCAGGCTCCCTCCCCCGGAAGTGGGGCCCTGATGTAAACACCCGAGTCGGGCGCCAAGGCCCGGGAGGTCAGAAAACCGGGCCACAGGCGGCACCGACAGCTGGGGCCCGGGTCAGGGACACACGGAGGTCAGGACGGTGAAGACGGCAGGAAGCTGGAGCACGATCCCAGGGTTGGTTGAGGTCTGGGAGAGGCTGGGAGTCTTCCGAGTAGAGGTCTAAGGCAGAGGTCTTAACTGGGTGCTGGCTTTGGGACGAGCATGCTGCTTGTCTTGGGAGAGGGGTGAGGCATCCCGGACAGGGTTTGGGGTGGCTCGGGCGTTTGGAATGGAGGTGCAAAAAAGGGGTCTTGAAAGGTGTAGCTGTCCAGAGAATAGCTCTAAGGCAGAGCTGTCCAAAGAATGTGCATGAGGCATTCCAGTGGAGGGTGTAACTAAAAGAAAGAGAGGAGATTTGGGCTATTGGAGGATGGGGAGGGGGTGTGTCTGGGCAGAGGTCTTGGGAGTTGTGGGTTTGAAGGGAAGTTGGGGACTGGGCAGGCATCTTAGGGGTTGAGGTTCTCCTAGGCAGGAGTATTGGGTGCTTTGTTTTGGGCAAGTGTCTTGAAAGGGTAAGGGTGCCCTGAGGCAGGGTCTTGGATAGGGGTCTATTTCAAGAAGGGGAATCTTATGGGGATGGGTGGGGTTTCTGGGGTTGGGTCCAGGCCAGGTTATGTTGGAGTCAAGGACAGGAAAACACAAGGAAGGAGATGTCCCAGGGTGGAAAATTTAGAGTGCTATGGGAATCCTAGGGTAGAGTCCCCAGGGCATAAGCAGACCTAGGGGAATGCCTAGGCTGGCCCTGATGGGTAGTTACTAAGGCATGAGAAGGGGTCATCCCAAGTAGGCATGGGATCCTGAAGGGGTTTGGGGAAGCCAGTAAGGGGGAAAGGTGTGAGACGACTCTGGGGTGGTAGAATAGGTTGGGGTAGAGCTAGAAAGGTATGAGTAGAAGAGTTCCTTGGGATGGCAAACCAAGCATAGAAGTCTCAGGGCCAAGTCAGGGAGGTACAAAAAGTGGATGTCCTAGCCCACTTTCGTCTATTTTTTTGATAGGTGGAGTCCGGTGCTAGGTCAGGTGTGAAGATGAGAAATGAGTTTGGAGTGGTTCCAGGCCATGTCTGGCATTGGGGTCAAGATTGGCTGAGGGTGGGGAGGAGACACCACGGGGGCACCCCGTATCACATTACTTCCTGACGAGTCAGTGAGGGCCAGCATGTAAGGAGTAGGTGTGGGGTCCACGTCAGTGTAGTCCTGGAGCTGGCCAAATCTGAAAGAGGGAGGGTTCCTGACCACGCTGTCTGGGATCCTGGGAGTCTCTCTGTTTTTTTTTTTTTTTTTTTTTTTTTTTTTTTTTCCCAATGGGATTGTCACACGGTCAACCAAGCAAAGTGCGATGGCGACGTAGCGGCGAAACTTAAAAACCCCCACCATGGGTACACAAAATAGACCACCG